>JAOXJP010179792.1:0-12485 GCA_025762735.1 Platanus orientalis
GAGGAAGATGTGGTCACCTTCTTCAAACTAAAGTTCATGTCTTCTCTTATTCGCATAGTTTTTTTGTCTGCTCTGTGTCGTTAATAGCATATCACAGATAAGTCGAATATTTTCAATAGTTATTTGGACAAGCTCAAGTCCAAGAATCTTCCTTTCACCAACCTCATCCCAATAGATCGGGGATCGACATTGTCTACCATACAAGGCCTCGTAAGGGGCCATCTAAATGCTAGTTTGGTAGTTGTTGTTGTAGGAGAACTCAATCAATGGTAGGTGAGCATTCCAACTATCTTTTAAATCAATAACACAAGCCCTCATCATGTCTTCTAAATTCTGGATAGTCCTCTCAAATTGTCCATCGGTTTGAGGATAGAAAGTTGTGCTAAACATAGATCAGTTCTCATGGCTTGTTTCAAGCCTCTCCAAAATCTAGAAGCAAACCTTAGGTCTCTATTAGATATAATGCTAACTGGAACCCCGTATAAATACACAATCTCATCCACATAAAGGTGTGCCAACTAGTCCAAAGAGTAAGTGACTTGGATCGGCAGGAAATGGGCATACTTGGTCAATCTGTCCACGATCACCCAAATAGCATCGAATCCCTTACTTGTCTTGGACAATCCCATGACGAAGTCCATGAAAATGTGCTCCCACTTCCATTCTAGAATCTCCAATGGTTGTAGAAATACAACTGATCTTTGATGTTCAACCTTGACTTGTTGACATGTCAAGCACCTAGCCACAAACTCTGCAACCTCTCTATTCATCCCACTCCACCAATAGTATCTCTCTAAGTCATGATACATCTCTGTGTTACCAGGGTGTACTATATAGGTAGAATGGTGAGCTTCTTCCAAAATCTCCCTTTTTAAGTCATTATCATTTGGAACACACACTCAGTTGCCAAATCTCAATGAACCATCTTCATGAAGTGAAAAGTCTATCCTAGCACCACTTCCCACTTCATCCACAATTTTCACGAGTTGAGGGTGATTCCCTTGAGCGCTTTTTACCTTATCAAGGATAGTGGGTTGTACTCTAAGGTATGCGAGAAGTGCACTTCACTCATTCACATGAAGGTCCACATTCATCTCTTTCAGTTTCTCACAAAGAGACATCTTCCCATAGCCAAGCAGGCCAAAGAACTCGATGATTTTCTACTCAACGCATCTATCACAACATTCGCCTTGCCAAGGTGATAGTGAATGGTACAATCATAGTCCTTTATCAATTTCATTCATCACCTCTATCTGAGATTCAACTCCTTTTATGAGAAAATGTATTTTCGACTCTTATGGTCCGTGTAAATCTCACATGTCTCTCCATATAGATAATGTCTCTAAATCTTTAAAGCAACGGTAACCAATTCCAAATCATGTGTGGGATAGTTCAATTCATATGGCTTCAGCTGTCTAGTGGCATATGCAATCAATTTACCTTGCTGGATCAGCACACAATCCAAGTCTTGCCTTAAAGCATCATAATACACAACGTAACCTCCAAATCCCAAAGGTAGAGTAAGAACCGGTGTGGACACTAGTCGGTCCTTTAAATCTTGGAAGCTCTTCTCACATGCTACGCTTTATTCAAACTTTGCATTCTTTTGGGTTTGCTTTTTCAAAGGCCATGTAATGCTTAAAAAGCCTTCAACAAACCTTCTGTAATAGCCATCTAGACCCAAGAAACTGTGAATCTCATACACATTCGTCAGTCTCAACTAATTCACCACAACCTTTATCTTCTTAGGATCAACAAAAATCCCATCTTTGGAGATCACATGGCCAAGGAATATGACTTGGTCCAACCAAAACTCACACTTGCTAAGCTTTGGATAAAGCTTACTTTCCCTCAAAATTTGTCATGCAATCCTCAAATGCTCCTCATGTTCTTCTAGACTCTTGGAGTAAACGAGGATGTCATCGATGAACACAATCACAAAGTTATCTAAGTGAGGTTTGAACACACGATTCATCAAATCCATAAAAGCAATAGGGACATTTGTCAAGCCAAAAGACATAACCAAAAACTCATAGTGTCTATATCTAGTGCGGAAAGCAATCCTCGGTACGTCTTCCTTCTTGATTCGAAGTTGATGGTAACCTGATCTAAAGTCGATCTTTGAAAATACTTTGGCACCTTACAACTAATCAAACAAGTCATCAATCCTTGGCAATGGGTACTTGTTCTTCATAGTCAACTGGTTCAACTGTCGATAATTGATGCACAACCTCATCGAACCGTCCTTCTTCTTCACGAAGAGCACTAGTGCACCCCAAGGTGACACTCTTGGGCGGATGAAGCCCTTGTCAAGCAACTCCTCAATTTGTATCTTCAATTTTTTTAATTTAGCCGATGACATATGGTATGGGGCTGTAGATATAGGTGTGGTACCAAGGACTAAATCAATGGCAAACTCAAGCTCTTGGTCTGGAGGTAAGCCGGGAATATCTTCTGGAAATACATCCACAAAGTCCCTAACGATTGGAATATTGTCAATCTTTGCCCCTTCGGCTTAGCTATCAACTACATAAGCCAAATAGCCTTGGCAACCTCTCTAAAGAAGTCTGTCCGCCTGAATCGTAGAGATCACACTCAGAAATGAGTCATGTTTAACTCCTTGGAAAGAGAATTCAAGCTAACCAGGTAGATGGAATACTACCTCCTTCGAGTAGCAATGGATAGTGGTAGTGCACCGCCAACCAATCCATTCCCAAAATCACATCGAACTCATTCATATCAAGTATGATCAAATCTGCAGACAACTCTCAACCCCCAACCTTGAATGCACAAGACCTATAAACCAACTCTGCTAACATGGTCCTCCCTAACGGTGTGGAGATGGTCAATACAAAGTCTAAAAACTCGGGTAAAGAATCAATATATCTCATATAGTGGCAAGAAATAAAAGAATGGGTGGATCCTGGGTCAATCAAGATCCATGCATCATGACCAAATAAAGATAGTGTACTTGTGACAACAGACGGGGATGCCTGGGCATCCTGCTCGATGATGGCGTACACACACCCTGAGACTCTGGCCTTCTGCTTCACCTACTCAGGCACAGTGGTTTGATCTTTTTTCCACTCTGGGCACTCATGGAAAATGTGGCCAACTCGACCACACTTAAAGCAAGCACCGGTCTCTCTAAAGCACATTTGAGCATGGAAATGACCACACCTCAAGCATGGTGGTCTAGACTCAATCTACCTTAGCATCTTAGTCATGCCAATCTTATTGGTGTTCTTTACTCTTCTTGGTCCTACAGGTTGAGGGTGCTTCATGCCCTTATCACGGCTCTTAGTGAGCTCATCACAATCATGCTCAACTAATCGTGTAGTCTCAACAGCCTCAACAAAGGTCCTTAAGCGAGCAATGGTCATCTATGTGTGGATAACAGTCCTAAGTTCCCTCTAGAACTTCATAGCCTTGGTCTCATCATCTCTCGCTATTAGTGGTGCAAAATGGGCCAACTCAATAAACTTCTCCTTGTACTAGAGAACAGTCCTGCCACCCTTGGTGAGTTCAAGGAACTCAGCCATCTTCTTATCTCTTCATCCCTCTGGAATGAAATATTGGCAAAAGGTGTAACGGAACATGTCCCATGTAAGTAGCTCATCAATGTTGTACTAGAGGGTGTCACGGGTGGCTCTCCATCAATGCTCTGCCTCACCCTTCAATACAAATATAGTAAGGGACACCTTCTGCTCAAAGGAGCACTCCATGACAACAAATATTTTCTCAAACTGTATGATCAATTCTCAACCTCCATGGGGTTAGAGGTCCCCATAAACTCTAGCGATCCCATCCGACGAAACCGCTCATAGGCATCACTGTCATCTCTAACCATCCTCCCTTGGGTATGTCCCCTATGAGTGACGTGTTGTCTGACCACACCATCCAGCTCTTTAATAGCACCCAGAACTCCAGTTAGGATATTGACATCTGGTTGTATAGGAGTGGATGACTCAGAACGAGTGCCTCTCCTCGGCGGCATCTCTGGGTCCTAAACTAAGACAAATAACATGTCTTAGAACTAGGATGTAGTAGTAATCATCTACTTAACTCTAAGATACTTAAAATTACTAATCTTAAACATCAAACATAAATAATCAATTAATCCTCAAATATTTCCTCTGACCACCTCAATCCTGAACTCCAAAGTAACATAGATTGTCTATAGAATCTATAAACCTAGGCTTCGATACCAACATTGTCACTAATCCAAACCTGGCCCATAGATTTGGGTCGTGACATTTCCTGCTCAACACATTAGTCACAACATTCACCTTGCCAGGGTGGTAGTGAATGGTACAATCATAGTCCTTTATCAATTCCATCTACCACCTCTGTTTGATATTCAACTCTTTTTGTAAGAAAATGTACTTCAGATTTTTATGGTCCATGTAGATCTCACATGTCTCACCATAAAGGTAATGTTTTCAAATCTTCAAAGCAAACATAACTACAGCCAATTCTAAATCATGTGTGGGGTAGTTCAATTCATACGACTTCAACTATCTGGAGGTATATGTGATCACCTTACCTTGCTTCATAAGCACATAGCCTAAGCATTGCCTTGAAGTGTCACAATACATAACCTTTGGATCCTGAAGGTAAAGTGAGAATCGGCACAGACACTAGCCGATCATTCAACCCTTTGAAGCTTTTCTCACATGCCTCATTCCATTCAAACTTCACATTCTTCTAGGTTAGTTTTGTCAAAGGCCCTGCAATGCTTGAAAAGCCCTCAACAAACTTTTTGTAGTAGCCAACTAAACCCAAGAAACTATGAATCTCATGAACATTCCTTAGTCTCGACCAATTCACCATAGCATCTCTATTTTTAACAAAAATCCTATCTTTGGAGATCACATGGCCAAAGAAAATAACTTGGTCCATCTAGAATTCACATTTGCTAAGCTTCGCATAAAGCTTCCTTTCCCTCAAAATCTATAGTGCAATCCTCAAATGCTCCTCATGCTCTTTTAGACTCTTAGATTAAACTAGGATGTTGTCCATGAACACAATCACAAATTTGTCCAAATGAGATTTAAACATGCGGTTCATCAAGTTCATAAAAGTGGTAGAGCATTTGTCAATCCAAAAGACATAACCAAAAACTCATAGTATCCATATCTAGTGTAGAAAGCAGTATTCGGTGTGTCTTCCTTCTTAATTCAGAGTTAATAGTAACCCGATCTAAAGTTGAAATTGGAAAAGACCTTAGCAACTTACAATTGATTAAATAAGTCATCAATCCTCAACAAAGAGTGATTGTTCTTCACATTTAACTGGTTCAACTATCGATAGTCGATGCACAATCTCATTGAATCATCATTCTTCTTCACAAAGAAAACTGGTGTACCCCAAGGTGACACACTTGAGCAAATACAACCATTGTTAAGAAATTCTTGAAGCTGCATATTCAATTCCTTTAATTCAACCGGTGCCATATGATAGGGGGTTGTAGATATAAGTGTGGTATAGGGGATTAAATAAATGAAAAACCCAATCTCTCAGTCTAGAGGTAAATCAGGGCGATCTTCTGGGAATACGTCAACAAAGTCCCTGACGACTGGGATGTCATCAATCTTTGTCCCTTTGGTTTGACTATCAACTACATAAGCCAAATAGCCTTGGAAACCTCTCTAAAGAAGTCTATCTTCCTAAATCACAAAGATCACACTCGGAAGTGAGTGTTGCTTTACTCCTTGGAAAGAGGAGCAATAATGGATAGTGGCATGGTGCACTACCAACCAGTCCATTCCCAAAATCACATCAAAGTCTTTCATATCGAGCATAATCAAACCGTAAACAACTCTCTATCCTCAATCTTGAATACACAAGACCTACATACCAAGTATACTAGCATGGTATTCCCTAACGGTGTGGAGACGGTCAAAACAAAATTTAAAAACTTAGGCAAAGAATCGACATGTCTCATGTAGTGGCAAGCAATAAAAGAATGGGTGGATCCTAGGTCAATCAAGATCTGTGCATTATGACCAAATAAGGAAAGTGTACCTACGACTACAGACGGGGATGCCTGGGCATCCTACTTAGTGATGGCGTACACACACCCTAGAACTCTTTCCTTCTACTTTACTTATACAAGCACGGCGGTCTGATTCCCTTTCCACTCAGGGCAGTCATGAACAAGGTGGCCAACTCGACCTCACTTAAAGCAAGCGTCGATCTCTCTGAAGCAAACTTCGACATGGAAATGACCACATGTTGGGCATGGTGGTCTAGAATCAATATATCTTGGCATCTTAGTCATGTTGTTGGCGTTCCCTGCTCTTCTCGGTCCTACAGGCTGAAGACGCTTCACACCCTTATCATAGCTCCTAGCGAGCTCATCATAGTCATGCTCAACTAGTCGTGCAGTCATTGAGTAGTGGTCATTTGTGTGCGGATAGCAATCCTAAGTCCTCTTTGGAACTTCTTAACCTTGGTCTCATCATCTCCTACTATTAGTGGCGTAAAATGGGCCAACTTCCTGAACTTCTCCTTATACTAGAGAACAGTCTTGTTGCCCTGACTGAGCTCAAGACACTCAACTATCTTCTTATCTCTCCATCCCTTTGGAATGAAATACTAGCGAAAGGCATGTAGGAACATGTCCCATGTAGGTAGCTCGTTAATATCATACTAGAGGGTGTTGTGGGTGGCCCTTCACCAATGCTCTACCTTACCCTTTAATACAAAAGTAGCAAGGGACACCTTTTTCTTAAAGGAGCACTCCATAATAGTGAAAATTTTCTCCAACGATATGATCCAGTTCTCAGCTTCCATGCGATCAGAGGTCCCCATGAACTCTGGTAGTCCCATCCGATGAAACCGCTCATAAGCATCACTACCATCTCTAACCATCCTACCTTAGGGTTGTCCCCTATAAGCGACGTGCTCTCTGACCACATCAGCTAGCTCTCTAATAGCACCTAGAACTCTAGCTAGGACATCACCCTCTAGCAATGGAGTAGTTAATGACTCAAAACAAGCGCCTCTCCTCAGTGGCATCTTTGAATCCTAAAATAAGACAAACAACATGTCTTAGAACTAGAATATAGTAGTAATCTTCTACTTAACTCTTAAATAATTAAAATTCACTAATCTTACACATCAAACATGAATAATCAATCAATCTTCAAATGTTTTCATTGACTTGTCATAAAACTCAATCCTTAACTCCACAATAACTCAGATTATCTAGAGAATCTATAAACCTAGGATCTGATACCAAATTGTCACAACCCAAATCTATGGGTCATGAATTGGGCCAGGTTCGGATCCCTGGCCTAGGAATGACCCACCCCGAATTCGTTTCTCACAGCGGAGAGACCAACAAACTTATAGTGTGTCATTAACCCTCTTACCTAATCACATATCATTTTCCATGAAAATTTATTTCCTGATTTTTTCACGTCCATTTAAATCCATATAAAATAATCACATTGTAGGGGAATAATAATATCAATGATGTAATCCAAGTAAGTGCAGTGGAAAAGTAATCCATATCAATCATATACAAATAAGGAGGTTCAATGTCTACATCCATCATAAGGCCTCAAACGGCCAATAATGCAAAACTAAACTAAAATGAATAAACATCTCAAGCCCAATGTCCAAAAGAAGAGTAAACCAAAGGAGAATTCCTTGGGCTTACGTACTTATTCGATCTCTCACCTCGTTGTCCCCCCAACGACTCCCATTGATCCTCATCCTTTGTGTCTCCATCTCTGGGTGATTCAAATTGGGGTACGCTTAACGGGCTTAACAAGAGGGTATACAATTTATACAATACAAAAGGAGGCCAAATATAAACACAGTAGCAAATAGGAAGAATCAAGATAACTAAGGAATCAAGCAAGAATGAGAGTACATCAAGTTTACTAAACATGTATCCTTACTATGATTCAAGTACGCACATGTCATTTAGTGTATTTTTTCGCTTGCCATTTATTGCGTAGGACTTTATACTTCCATGCATATCCAAATGTATAAGTTTCACTCATAGATTCTTTCTTCAGTTTTGCTGGTGCCTCTCTAAAGTTATGCCAATTATCAGATCAACATATATGCATTTAAGTGGTCTTGTGTGTGTACAGAACTTATGTGACATGTGTTAGCATTCTAAGTGTGATACGTGTATAGTAATATGTGTGTCATGGTGTGGGGTGTTACACTGACAGCCCGTACTACTCCTCCAAATCAATGATAGAGCGGTGTTCTGGCTGGATATGAACTGTAGTGCGGAAAGAGACAGTAGTGTAGATGGGCTTTTACCTTTAAGACTGATCAAATGTCGAGCCTTGCCCTTGGGGATTGGTAAATAGAGGTTCTAAAGTGGGGCCTTGACCTTGGGAGTAGTTGATTGGGCCTCCCCTGCTTAAGCAATAACTCATACATCTCCTTCTCAAATTCTGTGAGAATAAGAATTTGGGTTTGTTCCAAAGTTCTAGTGTGGCTTTGTGGTGATATAAAAGTTTTGGGCTATGATGAAAAGGAAGGACTTTGTGAAGAAGTGGCAGTCTATCCATGCTTAGACATGAACTGTCTCATCATCTTTTCACGTTCATCTCTTTGCCGATCAAAAAGTATATTTTTGGGACCGCTATTAGGAGGGGGTTGAGTTCTTGATGAGACCTCAGGATGGATGGAAGGTGGAACACTTGTTGCGGATGTTGGAGGACTAGACTTGTCTGCCATGGCTTCATTGAGTTGTGCCTTCTTTCTTTACTTTCAAGTCTTTGGAGGAGCTATTGTGGCTACCTTAAACTATTTTTAGAAGACATTCATTTACTTAAGGAATTCATTTTTTGTATTTGTTCATTTTTAATCGCCAGAAATTGTTTAACAAGTGCATATGTCATACAAGTGAATTCATGTTTATTTTTCAAGAACATCAGTTTTGGAAACAAAACTTTGTATATATGTGTGTGTGTGTGTGTGTGTGTGTGTGTGTGTGTGTGTGTGTGTGTGTGAAAAGTAGTTACAAAAAGGTACTTAACCTTGTACAACAAAAGGGAAATGAGAAAATACAAGATAGACTAGAGTTCAGGCACTCTAGGTGCATCGGATCTCACATCCCAGATTAGCATTAGAAGTTTTAATATCCCTGAGCTCACCCTTTGGGCATGAATAAGCTTAGACTACATTTCATTCCTCTGTTGGAAACAATCCCGCAAAATTTTGGCCTCAGCTAAAAGATGTGACTCGGCTTCCAAAGCTGCCATGGTTTATGAATGTTGGGTCTACTTGTCTGCTAAGTCTTGAAGGGTTTACTTGTACTCTTGCTGAGTGTGAGGCAACCCTAAATGTGATGTGGAAGGTGACTCCGTACAAGCCTTCTTGTTTGAGGAAGTAGTGAAAACTAGTGTAGTAGGTCGTATAGGGAGGTCATGGTGAAGACACTGCTTATAAGGAAGTAACATTGCCTAAACCTTTGCAGAGACAAGGGGTGGATGCCAGGTGACTTGGATGTGTGAACCAATTCAGAGTGCAATCAAACGAGACCGAATATAATTTAGCAATTGAAAATTCAGCCGTGAATGTCTTGATAAACTATGGGGAAGTCAAAAAGATCTTGTCAAAGGGTGAACTGATGATGAAACTGGACAAGTACATAAGGAGTACTCTGGTATAGTCTAATGATGACCATATATGTGTGTCTTCCTATAAAAGATGTGGATAATGTGCCTTGTACCACTTGACCTACCAAGTGATATGTTCGGGAAGCACACTAGATAATAGACTCTAATAATAGGCCATTGTGCCCTGACTGGAAGAGGACAGGTGTTGACATGAGCTTAAATAGGAGCCAAGTGGCAAGGTCAGGGAGGATGCAGCCCAATACCTGGTCTTGGACCGAGACTATGTTGGGTGGTGGGTTACCCAGTCATGTGGACCTTTGGCTGGACCTGTTGAGTCCAAGGTATGTATAGGGTTTATTTCGGTTTCCATTCAATTGTGAAATTTTGACTTATTTTGGGTATTTCTATTTTTTTTTATCAAGTGGCACCTAGAGGAAAGGGGAAGCTCATAAGCAAGCCTAGAGCTGCCGCTAAGCCCGAATCAAGGGCTAGGAGGGGAAGGAAAAGAAAGGCCCTCAGTGATGGGCCTAATCTGATGGGTAAAATACCCATAGTAGTTGTGGTGACTGACTCCCAAGGGGGTGAAGTGGAGATGTTTTTGGCAGAGGCTGAGGTTCCAAAGGGCTGACATGGTGACACAGGTAAGTTTTACTTATGGTTATGTACAAATAAGTTTTAAAATATGTTTTAATCAAATTTTCTTTTTACAGGTTTCCTGGCAGGTCTTTACAAATGCTTTCTAGAGGTTAGCCCAATGCTTCACCTTGGTGAAGTAGGTCCATCTAGACCATGAAGCAAAGATGACTTCCCTAAGGGAGAAGCATAAGGCAGAAATTGCCAAGGTAAGAAAATTTATTTTTTATTTTTTTATTTTTAATGATTTGACTCTTTCTTTTTTATTTTTGAAAATTCTTTTCTAGTTTATTGAAATATCTTGACCACAGGAGGGTCTAGCCAGCAAGGACCTAGAAATGAGGGTGCACCTTTCAAAGTTGATGCCACAAAGCCCTCAAGTCCCACAAGAGAGGGTGACAAGGCTAGGACTGAGGACATGTTCTCCCACACCTACGAGAGAGGGGACAGAGGCTACTGGAGAGGGTAGTGCTCTCATGACTACATGCAGTAGTGATGACTCTGTCTGTTATGGGGGGGATATTCCTATAGTAGGAAGCGGTGGGCCAAGAGACCACCCTTCAAGGAAAGGAATGCAATCATGGAAGCCAACCCTCAGCTTGTGGATGATGAGAAAGAGGACTGATTATGTTATGTTTTACTTTTATTTTGAAAAAGACTTGTATTTTTTTTTTTTAAGAAGAAAACATGATGTATAGACTTATTTTTTTAATGAAATGGGAGTTTTTTTTTCATGGAATGGATTCTTATTCTAATGTCTGACTTATATGTATTAAATAAATAGGATAAGAAGTATTCAAATTTAACCAAGAAGGTAAAACCGGCCTAATCATATCTAAAAAATTAATATATATATTTTTAAATCTGGTAAATAGACATGAATTCTGGTTCCATAAATCATGACAAACAAACATACAACAAAAATTCGACAATCAAATCCTATGACTAGACCTCTAATTTAAGTGTGACCTAAATAACTTTAACCTAAAATGAATATATATGCATGAAATTTTTTATTAAAGAGATTCTATAAAAAGGTTTCTGAGTCTAAACACCTCTCCGATTGCTCGAATCTTAGGGATAATGACTGGCACTGACGTAGCAGCCACGGTTCGAGCGTTGTCCCCCGTCCTAAATGTTTGCCAATGTTGGTCCATTGGTGGATAATGAACCTAGATAAGGGGCTTATGAGAGTGATGTATTGGTGCAATGTCGTGTCCTATGGACTCATTTTGTGTAAAATGTAAAATAATAGAGATGTATTCATACAAGTTATTCAAACGGGATTTTGAACCTACTAAATAATTGAATTTGTCCTAAATCTAATGTGAGCATGTTCTCTATCCTAAAGTGCAAGTTTGAGTTTTGTTCAAATACCAATATATCATACTTACTAATGAGTACATATACAAGTAAACAAGGAGAATACAATGGCAACCAAGTCCTAGTTTAGACCTCTAATCTATTCAAGTATACCCTGCATAATTTTAATGAATGATATACATGAAAAAATTTTAATTAGAGATTCTAAAAAGGTTTCCCAGTCTAAACATCTACCCAATTGCTCGGATCTTAGGGATAGTGACTGGGTTGGGTTACTCAGCCCTACCACGCTGACGTAGCAGCCACGGTTCGAGCGTTGTCCCCTGTCCTAAATGTTTGCCAATGTCTGTCCATTGGTGGGTAATGAACCTGAATAAGGGGCTTATGATGTTCATGCAATATGAATGATGTGTCGTATCCTATGGACTCATTATAATGATGATGATAATAAAACCAAACATGTTTAAGCAAACAATTTTCTATCCTAAAATGCAAATGGATTATTATTTACTCACTGATGACATGCTTTAAAATCTATGTGTACACATATTTGATACAAAGAATATAAGTGAAAGAATACAAGAATACTTAATGAAAATAAAATATACAAGGTATATTCAAAGATTAAACAGTGAATCCCTAGTGGAGTCGCCATTCTGTGGATATCGCAGAAAGGATCTGTGACCCACTTCGAGGTTGTTTGGGGTCACCACCAACTCGGGTTTTTACAGATGGGGTTGGACGTCTGCCTCCTTTCTAGGGGAAGGGAGGGTTTAGGCCTTTTAAGGCCCGGGCTAGGCACTTGGGCCTAGGGGTTTGACTCTCTTTTGCTCTGATTTATAGGGATCCGGGCAAGCGGTTTGGTTGTAATTGGGGAAGGTGTTAAGCACCCCAACTACCCACCTTTTTAGGGTGGCTCCTCTGACCTAAACA
>JAOXJP010179813.1:0-12485 GCA_025762735.1 Platanus orientalis
GCCCATGAGTTACCCTCTTAGGGTAGGTACAACTTAGCAAATCATTCCCTGAAGGCAACTTAAAAAATAACGAGAAATAGATAAAATAACCCCCAAAAGAGAAAGAAATAAAGAGAATAAAATTATCTAAAAGAGAATAAAATAAAGAGAATATAATCTCCTAAGAGAAAAAGAAATAAAGAGATTGAAATCCCCCAAAAGAGAAAAAAAATAAAATAAAATCTCCCCAAAAGAGAAAGAAACAAAGAGAATAAAATCCACCAACAGAGAAAGAAATAAAATAAAATCTCCCCAAAAGAGACAGAAACAGAGAGAATAAAATCCCCCAACAGAGAAAGAAATAAAATAAAATCCCCTCAACATGTAGCACATGATCTCTCTTTGCTGTTACACATGTGGCTCCCACACACGTCACATGAGCCCTACTTCAGCTTGGAAATCTGCATCAAACTCTCCTTGTTTGAAAAAACTCGTCATTGAGTTTTATAGTGAAGAAGAATTGGCAACCATGGGAAGCTTGAACTGTATAACCATCGGCATGTTTTCTCGCAATCAGCTAGTAGTAGAAAGATCTCATAATACAAATCATCTGCCTTCGTCTTTGGTTCATGGGCTAGTATAACGATCACAAGGTGCAGTGGCTCTACATTGGCTTGGACTTGCTTCTCATCTGCGGGCTGATCACAAACCGGGACAACATCACTTACATCCTCAATTATCACTGGTTCATTTGGCAACTCCACACTGATCTGATCAACATTTCTTACATCTAGACATTAGATGGTGACTTGACTTCCTCATGGGTCTCATCTATCACAAATAAGGCTTGAACTTGAAGTTGTTTAGCTCATTTCTTTGTCTCCTTCACTTTAGACAATATATCAGACTCCTCTCATTTTAGTCACTTTCTACTTGCCTTGTTGAGATTTTGCAAGGATTGTCTGAAATTTGGAAAAACCTTCATTTAAGATATTCTTTATGTTTTCCTTGAAGTCATTATATTTGTGTTTTGCCTCTCTTTTTAATTTCTCTTGCTTATGATACCAATCAAACTCATTGATCTTCTCATAGATTAGTTTCCTCTTCTCTTGGAGAACAAGTAGCTCTAATCTATCAACACGGTACCCATTCCTTTTGTCCCACTCTATGTCATTAATGTCATATATGATCTTTTGTGATTCAGCTTCAAGAGAATCCATGCACCAAAGTCTAATTAACCATTTATACCTGTCAAATCTTGGTGGCCTTACACAACTCATTGTGATAACTAACTTGAAGGATCCCAACTGAGTAGAAACTAGCTAGTAATTTGGCTCTGATACCAAACAGACACAAGACAGCCTAGGGATGTTGTTTAATTGTGGGTTATGGGCCCACAAAGTGCTTCAAGAGGCCGGTACCACTAGGGGAATTAAAACTAAGATAAAAAAAAATTTGGATGGCAACTAAGAACAACCAAAACTCCCAAGAAACTTATTCAATGAGGTTGAAATTTAATAGGATAATAGCTATATGCTCCCAGAATAAGTCCCTACAAATTCAGACAAAACAAATTAGAGTATTTACATCCAAGCACTAAGAAGCGCAAGAAAAGAAGATAATATATAGGGAGGTGAATCAATATTTTTATCTTATAGCCCAGGCTAGGTCAGATACTTGGTCGAACCCTCCTTCGTGGGCCCCACCTCTCATGGGTCCCGCCTAACACGAATCTCCCCACCCCGAGTGTGCTCCCATCTCTCACAGATTGCCCGACTCAAGCCTAGTGTGAAAATGCCCTTGCATTACAGACTCCTTCAAATCTGATCAATATTTGGGTCTCTCGACAGGTCAGCAGCCCCAGCTGTGTTCTCTTTCTAAATTGAAGAATCTTTAAAGATCTCTGTCACACCCAAGATGAGTTGGACACAACTGCTGATAGTCTCCACATTATCATAGGAACCCCACTAGATTGGAACCAAATGAGAACCTGGCTCTGATACCAAATTTGAGACAATACAATCAATGATGCCAATAAAATTAGTCAAGCAAGTATGGCTGTACACAGGAAGGTGTATTAAGCTATCGAGTATGGATTAGAAAAGCTCCAAGAGGGTAAAAGCTGAGATGGAACCAGGGGTAAAGAGATTATTATGTGAAAGAAACAAGGAGGTTCTACTGTCAGGGATTATGGGGTTCATTAGGATGTGGCACAATGGAAAACAAGATGCTGTCGTAGGGCTAGGAGAAGGGTGGGTATTTAGGCTTGTGTGAAGGTAGAACAGATTCTGTTAAAGGACAGACAACAGAGGTGAAGGTAGAACAGATTCTGTTAAAGGACAGACAACAGAGGTATTAAGGGTTCTAGGACTGGGTGTAAAACAGCAAGACATAGAAAACCATTTTATGTTCAGGTTTGACTATTATATTGACTGATTAGGTTCAGAATAGATTCAATAGAGGACAATTAGTTGATAAGGTTAGCTGTTGTTCTCTAAAGACTTCACTCAGATTTTATATCAAACAGGTGGGAAGGACCCTGTGTACAGGTATTAACAGACAGTGGTCCTAAGGCAGCTGCAGGCATTATTAGGATTAGGTTTTTGATTTTAAATCACAAACAGCATGGGATGGGAGGGATGATGGGTCTGCAGGGTGTAGGATGAAGAAGGAATGTGTTTTCTTGGTTGAAACTTTCAGGAGTGGTGTCTACAGGTTGTAAGATGGGTTATGACCATGTAACAGTTGGTTTAATGGTGATAAAGTAAAAGGAGAAGATGAGGAGAATGGGGTGGCAATAGCAATAACAGAAGAAACCAAGAATAAGAAGAAATAAAGGGAATAAAGAAAGAAGGGAGAAGGAAATAGAAGAAGAAAGAACAGAAGGAAATTCTTACCTAGTGGGAAAATCCCTGTCCTAAACTCCTTGGAAAACCCTACCAAGGTCTCAAGCTAGGTACAAAGCTTGAAGAAGAAGGAACCTCCAAATCATGGAGCGAAAACCAGCAGCAAAATTCTTTATTTAGTCTATCATGTTTGAATACGTTGCAATCCCTTCCCTTTTATAGAAAATAAAAAACATCTAATAGAAACCTATTCTAAATACTCTCAAGTGGGGGACTTTCTAAATCTCTCTTTCTATAATAAGGAAACAAAAATTAGCCCATTTTGTGGCTTCTATAGACCACAACTTGATTAACACTCAAATCTCTACTCATTGACTTCTCTAAACTACACAATATCTAAAATTAAAATACCCATTATGTCCCTAACTCTAACACTTCATAAAATATTAAATAAAACATCAATTTAAGTCAAAATCTCCATAGCATGTCTTCCATGTGTCTTCATAGGTTCTCTCAGGTAGTCCTCACCAAGGCCATGTGTGGGCCCCACTCTGCTCCAATGTCTGCATCAGATAGATCATCAACTTTTTCCTGACTCCAGATTTCAATCAGCTCCTTTGTAGACTCTGGCATGACCCGCATCCTTCTAAAGTGTCGGAGTAAGTATCCCCATACATTATAGGTTTGTGGGCATTGTAAGAAGAGGTGATTTACTGTTTCTTCCTCAGTACCACATAATCTGCACACTAAATAGCAATTGGAAGCCTCTTACCTTTAGATTGTCTTGTGTCAGGACTTTCCCCAGTAGACCAGCCAGAGGAGGAAAGAAGCTTTTGATGGTAGTTTCAATTTCCAAATCATTTTAGCTGGAAGGAAAGGAATAGAAAATCTTCTCAGGGTTGAGTAAGTCTCCTTTGGAGGTCTCCGAGTATCTTCTATTTGAGGTGGCTTCTTGATTCATGGTCTTAAAGGAGTTTTTGGGTTGTTCTATTTATGATCTTATTAGAGATTGGCTTTCTTGTTCTTCTATGCTGTGTGATGTGTTATGTTTGGGATTTCCTTGTTGTATCTTTATTTCTATTTTGATTCTTCTTTAATAAAATATCATTATTCATAAAAAGAGGTCATTGCTTTGGTGCAATGGTAATGGCTTGGGCTGTCCAGCATGAAAATGCAGGTTTGAGTCTGGTGAGCAGCCACATTGTGCAAAAAGCCAATGGTTAGGTTTGTTTCCCATCCACCCCTCCTAGCACCCCATAATTATGGTACCGACAGTGGCTAATGACCTTTAAAAAAACAGAAAGAATTAGAGCGGGATGGTTGAAGTGGAGAGGTGCTTCTGGAGTGTTGTGTGATAAATAAATACCTTAAAATTGAAGGAAAATTTTATAAGACAGCTGCAAGACCAGCTGTGCTTTATGGAGCAGAATGTTGGGCAGACAACAAACAATACATACATAGGAGGGGTGACTAGATTAGGAAGGATAGAATTAGGAACGAATCCATTCACGAGAGCTTAGGGGAAGCACCAATAGGTGATAGGATGAGGGAAAATTGACTAAGATGGTATGGTCTTATGCAATGGAGACCAATGACTACCAGTGAGGAGTGAAAAAATGCAAGTTGAAGGTGCTAAAAGGACTAGATGAAGGTGAAAATTGACATGAGTTGAAGTAGTAAGGAGAGATATGGAAGCTTGTGATTTAATGGCAGATATGGCCCTAGATTGAGTGGAATGGCAGAACAGGATTCGTGTAGCTGACCCCAAGTAGTTGGGATAAGGCTGTTATTGTTTTTTTGTGCCCATTGAATTCCTTACTCTGATAGGATTGCTGCTCATATCTCATAGGCAAAAGGACAGTGAACTAGGAGATGGGAAACCTTCTCTTCCCGTCCCATTCAAATTATACAAATATTAGAAAGGTATAGTCCTTTCTTGATCAAGTTGTCACCTATCAAAATGTTTTTTGTCGCTGCTGTCCATAAGAAAAACTGGATTTTGCTAGGGACATATTGGTACCAACTACCAAATCAATTTCCAGGGGATCGTGAAATCATTGTAGGGCATTAACATATCAAAAAGGAGCTGACCTAGAACACACCACTTGGCTATCTTGTCCATGTTCTGGTGTCTTCTATTCTGGGTTGAACTTCATGCCCCTCCACAAGAGAAAGGAGACTCTTTTCTGTGGCAATCCGTGAAAATCAGGAAAGGTGGTTTCAGTGTTTCGTCCTTGCTCTAGTAAAAGAGAGAGTATTGCTAACACAACTCTCCTTTATCTGCTGTTTTGATATCCATGCTACTTGTAGACTAAAAGGAACCTAAAAGAACCCAGAAATCAATAGATCAGTAATCATCTAAACCAACTCAAACTTCTTCACCAACTTCAAATTGAAGATACCCTATGCTTGGTTGACTCATGCCCTGGTCAAATTCAATCTAGGCTTTTTAACCAGATCTTGACCATATTTCCTGTTAGATCTTTGTCTCTCTGCATCTATACATCTGATCAATACAAATCATTAGGAAATGCTCGAGATCATTATGATCAGACTATGGATGAAATTTCATGTCAATCTGACTGCAGGAATGAAATTACAGCTTCTAGTCAGTTTTCAAGGTCATCCTGCATTAACTCCTAGATGTTTTTAAACTTAGACAGGTTCTTAACTTTCATCAAACCCTTAATTCAATGTTTTAATCTTGGATTCACATCACTTGGCATTAATTTTTTTTTACACATGGCATCACTTGACATTCTTTTATCGTTTAAAAAAAAAATGTTTACTAGGATCCATATGTTGACCAGTTGACTTCTCTTCTCTGGTCTGTCTAGTTTCAGTTGCAGAAATAGATGTCTCTAATATGTGAGCAATTCAAGGTTGATTGCATTTGGCTTTTTTCAAGCGTACATGATGTTTTACTAATTCCATTACGCACTTAAGTCTCACAACTAATATGCTGAATCTTTTTCTTTCCAGCCACAGACAAAGAATGGTGTCAATAGCTTTGGTGGTCTTGGAGCAACCATTGTTGACTCTCTCGATACTTTATTTATAATGGGTCTAAACGAACAGTTCCAGAAAGCTAGAGAGTGAGTTTCATATTTCTACTTTGAGGTGGTCGCATCTCAAATACAGATGCGCATTTTTCTCTTTTTGCACCAACTACATCATCCTTCATCTTCTTTAAGGAAAAATGGCAAAGGCAAGAAAGAATGTTTGTAATTTCCTAAGGTTCTGTCTCAGAATGGGTTCTCTAAACTTAAATAACCATTACTAGTCATTCAATATTGGTAATTTCTGACATTTTGGAATTGGTTCTTTTACATAATTAGGACCTGTTTGATCTTAAAGCATTCTGTTGCTTCATGGCAGGTGGGTTGCAAACTCATTGGATTTCAACAAGGATTATGAGGCTAGTGTTTTTGAGACTACCATAAGGTTGCATTATAAGGTTTAATCTTAAGTTGTTTTCTAATTTATCCTGTCTCCTGTTGGAAAGAAACCATCAGAAGGATTATGGAAATTTTATTTTGTGAACGAAGATATCAGGTTAGGGTGAGAGACAGCTAGATATGCCCTGTTATTGCTTCTACTTACTGATTCGTTTATATTCATTGAATTCCAGAGTTGTAGGTGGACTTCTTAGTGCATATGATCTCTCGAGGGACAAAGTTTTCCTTGAAAAGGCTAGAGATATTGCAGATAGGTTGCTGCCTGCATGGGATACACCTTCCGGAATTCCTTATAACAGGATTAATTTGGTTCATGGAAATGCACATAACCCTGGATGGACTGGGGTAAGCTATGAACCTATTTTGTGAACTTATAGCTCCATTATGAGTTATATTTGCATAGCCCTAGTAGAAATTTCTGTTCATCATATTTCAGTATTCTACTCCTAAACTAATGTTAACCAGGGTGGGGCTACAATATAATGATGTATATAACCTTAATGAGTAATTCTAGGTAGCGATAGCGATTTGTTGCATATGTGCCTATGATTGGGCCTACTGTTGGGCCATTCCTGGGCCTGAAGCTAGGCTCAAAGAGGCCCACATTCAGGCTTGCGAGCAGCTGGGTTTTACCCCATTGTAGTGCTGTAAGGAAGGACCCACATTAGCAACATTGCGGGGGATGTAAAAACTGCCTGTACAGCTGCTTGGTGGGTCTCAAAAGTTGACATTCCAGCACAATTTAATAAGTGTAGTTTACTGTTTAGAAGTTTTTTTTTTTATTCTTAACAAGATTGAGTGAAGCCCAAGGGAGATTTTTTTTTGAATAATTCATTTCCCAACCCAATTTAAGGCAATGAAACATCATCATCCTCCACAAGCAACAACAAGATAGAAGCAACCCCTAACCTCAACGCTTAATGATGCAGCATGCATGTGAATTCAAGTGCAAATTGACATCCAAGGTAACTACACAAAGCAAAAAGAACCATAAACAAGATTCCTACTCACTAATCAAGTACACTTTAAGTCAATTGAGAGATTAGGTAATAATGCAACTCAAAATATAAAGAAATAAATCAAATAAAGAATCAAACAGCAAGTGGATTATTGCTAATATTATTAACTTTCAATCAAATTATAGAAACTAACAAACATTCAACTAATAAAGACCAATAGGAATTACACAAGGCTAGAGTGAAGACTAGGTACTGTAGTTCCTTTTTGAGTTTGGATTATGGGCTCAAATCTGGGTAAAACAGCAAGGGTATGGAAGGGTATTTCAGATTATAACAGTGGTTAAACACAAGGGGTTTCGGGTACTCTATAGGTTACTGGGACCAATCAGGTTAGAGTAAAGGTCTAAACAGATGCTGTTTTGCAGTAATACAGCAAGGTAACAAGTTGGGTTGTGAGGGATCTGGGACAGATAATTTTTTTTTTAGCTGTTTGGGATTAACTATAAGGCAGAACAGCAGGGTATGATGGGTTGAAAGAGGGACCAAGCAGAACCAGAACAGGTGCAAACAGAAGGATGCGATGGGGTTACACAGGTTCTGTTATAGGCTGAAACAGTATAGTTATATGGCAGACTTTGTAGAAGATTCTTCCAATCAATCAAACAGTCTGGGAATGGATTCCTGATGTAGCCGCAAGCTCCAATCTGGGGGTATCTTCAATTTAAGGTACTTTTCTTCAGAGAACAAGTTTCTTGTATTGTTTCCAGTTTTAGAACAATGAAATTTCAAAGTTGAATCTGTAGACAAGGATGGGAATACCAAAGGTGCTGCCGCAGGGTGTAGCTATGTGATGAATTCAGATTTGAATCAGAATTGTGAAGAGGTGAAACTTCACAATGAGCCACAGGGGTATGAATGAACTAATTAGGGTTTCTAAAGATGAAACCCCCAAGGAAAAGTGTCGTGGGTTTAGCCGCTGGGTATGTTTTGCTATTCTAGGGATCTCCTTGGTGAAATTTATTAGGGTAATCAGTGGGTTAAGGGTAGCAGGTCAAGGAAGTAATGGAGGTGGATTTTGATAGAAGAGAAGGTCGGTCTTTTGGATCAGAGCCTCAACTGTGGAGGAGGCTTTTACTTCATTGTTTCTATCTTGATGTTCAACTGATTCTGCATTCTTTGCATCCGCTCTTCTTATTTGGTCATTGCCGTTCCTGCATCGGTGCCCTTGAGTTTGGGGGGCGAAGGGACGTTGGAACCGTGATTTTACGCTTTTCTTTCCTGTTCGCCATGTTGTCCTTCCTCATGTTCTGGGTAGGTTTCTTTGGGTTGTTCTTCATTGCCGGAAGGTTGGTGTTCTTCCCGTGCCGTAAGCCTTTGGGTTAGATCTTGGTTTTGCTGCATGATCTTTCTATGGACTTTGATTGAGGCTCCATACTTGTTGTTCCAAGGCGACGACCTTGGCCGTTTCTGCATTGCGCCCGTCTTGGTTATTCATGGACGAGGTATTCCTATGGGATTCCATTGTTCTGGCACGAGTGTCAACCATACGACCTTTGTCTTGTCGGAAAGTACTTAGACCTTTCCCATAGACGGTGCCAACTGATGGAGCCGCGAATCGGTTCCACCTAGATGGTCCTCTGATCGACATTCTCCAGGAACTTTGGAATGTGCTCACCTGCAAGCAAGTGATAGACATCGGTGTGGCATTGGCCTATGCCACTCCAATGATAAAGTTAGGGTCTGATTGACTTGGCCAAATCACTAGGATGTGGTCTTGTTTTTGTACCTTTCTTTGGGTGGGTGTCCTCCTTTATGTGGGCTTGAATAGGCTAGTTTTTAGGGATTTTCCCGATTCTGTGCTGGGAACATGGGCAAAGCTCTCATGTGGTGGTGTGATTTTTGGTCGTGATCTCCGGTTGCCTTCCATTTATGTCGTGATTTCCGATTGCCTTCCATTTATCGTCGTTATGCCTTTTCAGATGGTTGGTCGGGTGATCTTATCGGTCTATTACGGTGTGTGAGTCTTGTCCTTGGTCGGTTATCTCGATTGGAAACATATACATAGGTACCTGACGCTTGGTCGTATGTCCTCTTTGTGACGTAGGTTGTTCTTGGTCGGCATTCATGATATGTGTCGGTCTTAGGCGGCTGGTCGGTAGTGACGTTCGGGACATGGGCGACCCAACCTGGTTGGGTCATTCAGTCTTCATTGTTTCAAGCCATATGTACCATCATCACAAGTCATTTTCATCCTTCCCCTTGTCCAATCCACTTCTAACTTGCATCATCTGACTCCTTACTGGGGTAGTCCATGGTCTTCATTGCTCATGACTGAACTATCTTAGTTGTCTTTCCCTCATTTTTTCACCTATTGGTGCAACTCCATAAGTTCTCCCCAATGCATATATTTATGAATCTATCCAAAAGCGCATTTTATGTATGTGTTGTTTCTTGGTTGCCCAACATGCTCTGCTCCATAAAGCATGGTTGGTCTTGTGGCTATCTTGTAAAATTTTCACTTTAAATGTCAACGTAATGCACCGATCACACAACACTCCAAAAGCGCATCTCCACTTCATTCATCCTGCTCCAAGGTTATGAGCAACATCCTCTCCATCCTACTCCCTTCTGCACCCAAGCGATCAGATCAACCATGCTTTCTGGGACAGAATGTTGGGTAATTCAAGCAACAAGTTCAAAGAATGAGTGTAGTTTAGATGAAAACGTTAAAACTGGATGAGTTGCAAGACTAGGAAGGGTAAAAGTAGAAATGAATGCGTTCAAAGGAACTTGAGGGTAGTGCCATGGCTGACAAAGTGAGGCAAAGTTTGGTTGAGATGGTTTGATCATGTGCAGCAAAGAGCACAAACGTGAGTGATTGGTCTATGTTTAAGCATTTAAAAAGGCAATGGGAAAGGCTGAAAGGACATAGGTTGAGGTGGTGAGTAAAGATTTGATGGCATATGCCTTGGCAGAGGATGTGGCCCCTAGATTCTAGAGTGGGATGGTGGAACAAGATTTGTGTAGCTGACCACAAATAGTTGGAGTAAAACTTTTTTGATTGATGGATTGATTCAGCCCAAGATTTATTTTATTTGATTTCAAGAGACTGAAAGGATTTGGGGTTGAGGACCAAAAATTGTCCTTTTGGGGAAGTCTTGATATATTAGAACTTTAGGCCTTAATCCTAAAGAAGAACGGAGATCCTTGTTAGCCCTCAAAAGGTGTAATTAGCTATTCAGCTACGATTATTCAAATTGGCATGCCATTCAAATCATTGGGAGTGTATGCTTCTGTCCTGCATCATAATATCTAATTTTAATCATATGCCGTGCTTCGAGTTGTGTTTACATGTTCATAACCAAGTTACCAAGGTGCTCCCTAATGAGTGTTGTATGGCCAGAAAATGTTCAAAGGTTGTTTTATATGTTTTTCAAAACTGTAAAAGTTACCCTTCTGCTGTGAACCTAGAAGATACCAATCTGCTGTTTTTGATTTTGCCATGTAGTTTGAGGTGAGGTAGTCATGACTGTTTCAATGAAATCTAGATATAACCAGTTTTATTGGTCAACCTAGTTGAGCTGTGCCTTTTGGTCATGAAATGAAATCAATTATAACTGCATCTTAATCCATCTCCTAGTCCAATGCTACACATAATGTACATAAAAACAGTTGAACCATCTGAAGCATAATACTGAGACTGCAAAATTTTGAATGTAAATTCCATGTGGCACTCTCATGAATAATTTAATTTTGTAGTTTCCTTTGTTTATAGGGTGACAGCATCCTGGCAGACTCTGGCACAGAGCAGCTGGAATTTATTGCTCTATCTCAAAGGACAGGGGACCCCAAATATCAACAGAAGGTATCTTTCAGTTATGCTTATAGCTTCTCTGGTAGTGCAATCCAGTGTTCATTCATTAGTGACATTTAACAATCTTCTTAGTTGCTAGTTGCAATTCAGTTGAAAGGTTTGTTAGTTTTTGAAACAGTAGCTGCCACTTTAGGTTATTCAGAATTTAAATTTATTATCAGAGTAGGTAGAATATTCTCATTTGGTTCTTCTTTTTTTGAGTAAAAGACCTCATCATTCATATTGATTATGTACTTGCTTTAAGTTCAAGGGTTTGCATACTGATGCTACAGGCGGAGAATGTCATCACGGAGCTTCATAAAAATTTCCCAGCTGATGGTCTGCTTCCAATATATATTAATCCTCATACAGGAAGAGCATCATATTCAACAGTTACCTTTGGTGCCATGGGTGACAGGTATTGACACTTGATAGAAACTCATGATTAATGAGAGACTTCATTTACCTGATTTTCATTGCTGCTAAAAGGTTGACTATCAATCTATAACTGTTAGTTATATGGTTATTGAGCAATGTCCTAACTAAATTCTATATCTCAACACCTGCTTAAACCTAATTTATTATGACATTTTTTAGTTTAGGATGTGGAACTATGATACTCAATTAGGCGAGGTAAGGATTTAGGCCTTACCCATCACTGGTTCTTCAGTTTTAAGGTGATCTCCTTAGAGATATCATATGATATGCATGAGAGGCTTTAGAAATTTGCACAATTATGCTAGAAGAGGTTAATGAATTATGCCTTTCTTTGAGGTTTCCTTACCATTTTTTAGGGAGTGAATGTTGATTTTTTGGTTAAGTCTTCACTAGAATGTCACTAAGGATCAATGTCTTTGTTCCCCTTGTGTTATTTGATTTTGATGCGTTATCCAGTTATATGGTTTTATTCAAAAAACAAAATTTCGATTTTGATTGATATTTCGTCCTATGGAATTATGGAAAATTTGGGGAAATTTCTTTAGAGTTCTTAAAATAAAGAAAATTTTGTGCAAATTTTGCTATTAATCATAGTGAAAATTTTAATGAAACTTCAAGGGATGTTAAACATGCTTAAAACTCATATATATATATATATAATTTTATTTTTGAAAAAATTATAAAATTAAACAATGTTATTTACCACAAAAAGATTTATCAATATCAACGAAAATTTGCTAATATTGGTGGAAATTTTGATGAAATTTTTTGTTCCTCTGGGTTTTCATTTTGCTACCTGTAAAAGTGGGGAAATTTTGCTGAAATTATGAACCATGATTTTATTTTCTACAGTCATGAATTATTTGAAGACAAGGAAAAGGAAGGGAGGGGGGTAGAGTTGATTTAATTCAGTGTGGTGACCTGTCAAAGTCATTATATACAGAGTAAATGC
>JAOXJP010179824.1:0-26500 GCA_025762735.1 Platanus orientalis
CATGTATGATACTGAAGAATAACACATCTCAATAATCTTTTTGAATAAATCTGGAATTCAAAAGAGAAAACCAATCCGGGCCCTAACTTCAAACTAAAACTCAGATGATGTCTTATTCCCTACCTACAAAACTACAAAAGTATAAACCATTATGTAGAAATTAATTTCATGCATGCCATCATTTAAGATCCTAAAACATAAGTTTGAACTCTCAAGTGTGAAATTCGACACTACTCAACATTTGTAGAAGGTATATATTAACCCGGTATGCTACTCAAACAACTGTTAAGGCTGCAAATGATATGCCCAACATAAATAAATAATCAAATAAAAGATAACACAAAAAAACTATAAAAAAACTATAAAAAAATTTAGTCATGCATGAAGAAACTCTAATGAATTTAGGCAATAGAGATATAACTAAAACATGTGCACTCATAAAAAAAAAATAGATTGAAGCAATCATATCAAGAGCTAAAAAAAAGCTATTTAAAAAAAATAAAAACACTAAAATAAAATAAAAAAGAACTACTATTTCAAGGAGCACGATTGATACCAGACTTGAGCCTATTTATGAGAGACTTGAGAGGTAAGGAATGAACACTCCCTTTCTTGTTGCACATGATGGGCATCATTGTCTTCTTGTGTTTTCACAATGAGACAAGGTAGAAATCTGGGGTCCAAGAAGCTCTTCGTTTTATGTTCCTATGAGGGGGTTTTTATACTGAAAAAATGGAGGAGGTGGAGTGTATGCAGGTTTGAGTATCTGTAGGGTTTGAGATTGTAGGAGGGGTTTGAGTGTCTGCAGGGTCTAGGGTTAGTGGGATTTAAGAGGTAGAGAGAGATGAGGGAGATGTGATGAGAGGGAGAATGCGTGGGGGTGATCAAAATCAGAGAGGGAAGCGTGGGGGTTGCATGCACAGAGAAGAGCGTGAAGGAAATGGGGAGTGCAGGCTGAGCTGTGAGGCAGTGGGGTGACAGGAGTATGGTAGATAGGGTTTAGCAGGGTATGGGCGCAAGCAAGGGAAGACGTCAAGGAGAGAATTTGAGAGGAGAGAGAGGGAGTCAGAGGGAGCAGAGAGGGGACTGCCAAGTGGGGAAGATGGTAGAGAGAGAAATTGCGTGAGGAGGAGCGGGCTGCAGGAGAGAGAGAGTAGGGAGAGAGAGAAACGTGAGAGAGCTGGGAGGGGGGGTTCCCCATCTCCTGTGCAGGGGAACGACCGGGGAGAGAATCGCCGAAGAGAGGCGGTGGGGGAGTCGGGCTGAGAAATAGGAGGGGGGTTCGCTGGTAGAGGGTAGAGAGAGTAGGAGATCATGAGTTAGGGGAGAGGGATCATAGAAGAGAGAGAGGGGGGGTCAGAGAGAATCGGGGAGAGAGAAGAAGAGGAGGAGGGTTTCCCCCTCCTCTCCGTAGGAGCGGGTGGCCAGGAGAAAAAGAAAGAAAAAAAAAAAGAAAAGGAAGGGAAGAAAGAAAAGAAAAGAAAAATAAAAAGAAAAAAGGAAAGGGAAAGGAAAGGAAAGGGAAGAGGGAAAAGAAAAAGAAAAAAGAAAAAAGAAAAGAGAAAAGAGAAAAAAAAAGAATAAAATAAATAATAATAAATAAATATGAAAACTAATAATAATAATAATAGAAATAAAAAAATAAAAAATAAAAAATGTAAAATGAAATAATAAATAAATATATTAAGGATAGTAATAATAATAATAATAAATATAATAATAATAATAATAATGAAATAAAATAAAATAAAGGATGTTCATTGTGTTAGACATGTGTTCCCTACTTAGAAAGAGGCGTCAAGACCGTCATGTGTCGGCTTTGGATGGATTTGATTGATCGGAATTCTCTGGAAAGGTTGAGGATTGTTCTGCCTGTCTGCTGATACGAAGAAAAGCATCGGAATTGGGAGTAGCACCAAAATTGGGTGCTGACACACTCATGTTTACGCCACATGTTGGTGACTACATATATCTCGATTGCATCCGGTCAATAAGGGGGCACATCAATTCCCTGTGGATTGTGATGAGGCTACAGGCATGGTTTTGAAAACTAAACCAGACATCAAACTAATAAGGTGAACGGTTCAGACCTAACCAAGTTTAACCGTTGGTTTACATGATCTTACCACAATTCGTTGCAAAACATAAGTAAAATGTAATAAAATACAAAAAACAAAAAAAACAAAAAACAATTCATAATGCATTAGAAGGCTTACGATCATGCTTTTTAATTTTTAGATATACCAAAAAAATAAAACAATTCATGCAATTTGGGATTGGAATTAGATAAGACATATTTCCAATTTTCTTCTTCTTAATTTGCTACAAAAAAACATGTTGGTTTTATTAGAACTAGGTTCATATTAAAAAAAAAAAAAACCACTTTTTAGTGGTTTTGACCAATTTTATTGGTAAGATGCGGTTTTTAGCATATTACAATTTTAAGCTTTTATAGAACCATAAAGGGTGCCAATACCGGTCAACTTGGGTTAGATCGCCTAGTCCAATTCATTTTTTTCAAAACTATGGCTACAAGATGGGTGTGACTTTAACAGTTTTGGGTTGAACAGATGGTCAACCCAAACTGAATCTAAGATAAAAAAAAATAAGCAACCAACCCAGGGTTGGATAGATGGTTAACCTAAACCGAACCTAAGAATTTATCAGTCAACTAAAGCCCAACCCACAAATCGAGCATGGGTTATCGTTGGATTTGTGGAAATGGAATCGACCTTGGGATTGAAAATCTGTAATCCGCATAAATGAAATCTATTAAAGTATAATATATTATTTAGATCAACTAGTTGAGGTCTAAGGAATTGAAAAGAATTCATAAAAAAAAATGGAATAGAAAAGTAAACAAATGTTCTTCTTCATGTTTATTTATCAAGGACAACAATTCAATGAAGCTCCAATCTTACCTCAGTCTTCTTCTATCCAATCATTGCAACCATGGGATAGTGTATTAGTTGATCTTGATTCCAAATTGCACAATCCAGTTGGGATCATTCTGGTCTAATTTGAATTTATCATATCGACTATTATTATCACAGGATCGGCTAATTCATGACCAAGTTTGATTGGAGCAAGATCATTTGAATTAACCATGGATTAGTCGGATTGAACCCCAACCTGTCTCTACTTCCTTTATTTACTGACACAAACATTAGATCAATGATTGGTCTATCTTGATTCAAATCACACATTTCGTATTTGGAATGGTTAATTCCAATTCAAATTAACCATATAGATCACCATTAGCACATGATCGGCTAATCTTTTACTAGGATTTGTCGGAGTGAGATCGATAGGATTGGTTACATTTAGTAATATTGAATATGAATTGATCAAATTGGTCATAAAACAATAAAATCACCACCAATCCATCTTGGGATTGGTCAATCCAGTCCAATCCTAGATTAATATCTATTGGGTTTGATTGGAACTTGATTCTTATATTGAAAAATATGATTGTAACTCCTATTTCGATGAAGACTTTTGTTGTTTATTGACAAAAATTAAGTATGCGTTAATTTATTGAGACTTCAGCTGCTTACAACAAACTTGAATTAAAAAAGTTGATCATTATTCTTCTAAATCTCAAGAGGAATTGTTAAATAAATTTGCATATGAATTTACATCTCAATTCCTGATTCTAGATTCCATCAAGAATTCATTCTTAGGAGTCAATTATGGAATCAAAATATGCATTTGGTTCAACATTTTTTTTCGGAGAAAAATATAGAATCTTTGTTAATGATGATGATGATCAAGTAGTAAAATCAACAACAAAAAGTGAAAAAAATTTTGAGAGTTAGAATCAGATAAACTATTTTTTTATAGCTTCCAAAAAGTGACTCCAAAATAGATTTTTGGGAGTGGAATCCGTGGACAGAATCTGAGGTTACCAAATGACATTTTTTTTTACGGAATCACTCTTTTAGAGCTAAGAATCCAAGAACCAGTCATTTGGAGTGCTACTAAATGCGGCCTAACTCTCCTCTCATAAGGATTTCAATTCCATAGAAGTGGGCTATATTGTTTCACTCTTAAATTCCACATTTGATTTGACAATTCCATTTTCACCCATCCTATTATGTTTCGAATGTTATTCTTATTCAATAAATCATAAAATATGCAATAGCAAAATATAGAGTATTGTAAATTAGTATAATATAATGTGTATGTCCACACACACACGCACACCAATTGATTCAATAGAGTTATCAATTTTTTAAAGTAGATACTGTTTTAGAGACAACAATTTATTGGTCGTGAGAATCACTAAATTATTAAAAAATAACAACAATTCTTTTGTAGTCTATAAATGTTTATATACGGTTGTTTAACTAAATAAAACAATGTAGAGATTATAGTGAGACACCAATTAGCAAGCACAAATGTCTGAACCAATTGAAAATAAATAAATAATAATAATAATAAAGTTAGATAAACTTTTCGATTTTTTTTAGTTGAGGTGCGTCAGGTGACACTGTTCTTAGTAATATTTGTCGCCCTTAGTTTATGATTGTTGCGATAGGGTTGTTGTTGGCGATTGCCCCATGATTCAATGACTGAAACTCTAAATTGTAATTTGATGGCAATAAAAGATGGTTTCAAGTCCGACTTGAAACAAATAATGTTAATATCTCAATAATGAAAACACAGTGTAAAAAATAAATACCTGTTGTTGCAAAAAGAAGGAACACTGATATGCTATAGTCTACACAGGTTGTTCTAATCCTCTATTATTTGTTCTATTCTCTGTAGACTAGTAGCACGAGTCTCTCCTTATGTGTTGGAACAACAATGAGACTTTTATTATTTTAATAAAGAAGAATACAATGGTCCATTGGACCATTAGATCCATTTCCACGTTGGGCAATCAATGGTCTCCCAATAGGCAGCCGTTACAATATTAAAATACCATGCATTCGACAAGCACCATCAATCCTTATTGGGCTTGCCTGATTTTGAATGTTTAAAGCGTTGTTCAATCAATATCAAAAGCTAATTAAAATATAATACCAATAATATTATGAAATATAGTAATATTCAAAAAATAATAATGAACGGTCAATAAAATATTCAATGTCTTTAATCTCATATTAAGACCTTCAATAATTTGAATCTCTTTCAATATATACAACATCAAAACAACAGAAACACCGATTTCATCCCCGAATTCCATTTATACTCCCTAATTTCATAAATCCAGGTCAAACTAATGTTAGAATTCTCAGACCCAACACTCGTTAGGTTCATGCTACTTGGGTGAGATTAACTTAAGTTAGAGGTAAAGGTACCTTTCAAAGTCACCTAAAAAGTTGCAGTTTTAGAGTCATAATCGTCATTTTGATAAACTATTGGATAGTTAAACATGCCCAAATTTTTTTTAAGAGAAAAAAAAACTATAATATTTAGTCATCACAATAACACCTAATAATTATATAGGGAGTATGTGTGTTTATTTCTTATAATAATGCAAGGGTACTTTCATTGTCTATAAAACCGTCAAAAAAACACCAACAAGAATGAATTTGAAGATAAAATATACACTAAGCTTTATACGTACGTCATGCATGCATTGGTTAACATAAATACTACACATTTTTTTGGTAAAGAACACATATATATATTCAAACCCAAACCCATTGCATGGCTTGAGAATCCATGCCAAATATTAAATTTAAGTTGGGCAAGTTAGGTTCATTGAGCTCAACTTAAGTTGCTCATCTGGCCTCAGGCAACCTAACCCAAACTAAGCCAATGATATATGGTTTGTATGCAGATCAAACTTAGATCAATAAAAGCATTATTCTACCTACTCGGGGTCAACCTAAAGAGATCATATTCCACCATTCAATTTTAAGTAGGAACATATCTTCCACGGGATATTACCTAAATAACTATGGTTAGGGAGTCAAGTTAGTCAGGAAGAAACAATATGAGGTCGGGTTGGACAACATACATATTGGTTAGTCCCACCATTAAATCATAACCCACATACCTTTTCTCATATCACCCACCCATTTTGTTTTGCCTTCCTATTGTCATCCTATAGCCTTTAACTTGGATCATGTCACTCATTCTTGCCAGTGTAGTCATCAATGAAGTTCATATGATCAAACCATCTTAGTTCGTCATCTTTTCACGTCACCTATTGGTGCTACTTGGAAGTTACCTCAAATTATTTTATTTGTAATTCCATTGCTCCAAGTCTTACTAGTGCACCTCTACTATGCTTATTATATATTCCTTTGATTTTCACAATATGTATCAAACACAACACTCTAGAAAAACCTCTCAGCCTCATTTTTTCCATCTAAAATTGCAAGTTTACAAATACTTGATGTGTAATCTATTGGCTAGAAGAACTGAAGTATATATATATAAGAGAATGTGAGTTTGAGTCATATTTGTCGGATTTAGCATGTTTAAGCCTATATGGCATATGGCATGTTTATGTAAAGCAAGAGTTTCTAGATTCATAAATCTGTAGGCTTTGCATGTCATTGAATATTCAATGAATGCGTAGTAGGGTTCTCTTGGTCCTACCCTGGAGGTGTGCTCATGCAATAGTTTTACTTGAGCAAGACAACCTCATGTTTTGAAGTAGCTTATGTTGAACTTCATTCATTTTCATATATGATATGGAGTAACATCCAGTTTCTTTTGAGAAACTCAATTTAGTATATGACAAGTTTTCATTAAGGTTTCTTTCCACAAATTTGATTAGGCTCCCAAACTTATTAGTATCGCATTGACCGTTTCAATCATATTGTGGTTCTTTCTTTTAGCAACTAAATTTCGTCATGGAGGGTATAGTATTGATGTCTCTTTGTGTATTCCAGTCTTCACAAAACTAGATGAATCCATAGGCCATGTATTCTCCTCCTTCACCTGCTATTAGAATATTGATTTTCATGACAAGAGGATTATCGACTTTAGCTCTATAGATCTTGAACTTTTCAAACACTTCAATCATAGTCATTAATAGAAACACATAAGTGTGTTTGACCACATCATCGATGAAGGTCATGAATTATCTCTTACCTCATCTGGATAGTGTGTCATTTATTTGACAAATGTCGGTGTGAATAAGATCTGTCATATTTGATGATCATTGCATACTCGTAAATAAATTGCGGGTGACTCTGCATTTATTGCATCTGATGCATTTGTCACTTTTTGAACCATTATGATTGATAATTAATCTCAAATTAATCATATGTTTGATTTTTATTTTTTATAATGAACATGATCCAATCTACTATGCCATGGATCACAAGACTCAATCAAGTAAGTAAGTAGTAGAAGACATTTCATAACATTAAACTTAAACATTCAAAAGGTAGCCAATCCCTTGCTTACAAATACACCATATTTGGTAAGTGTAAACCTATCTGACTCAAACACCATCTTGAATCTATGCGTGCTCATGAATGATCCGAAAACTAAGTTCTTCTTGATGCCTAGGACATGTGGGCTTCTTTGCGGGTAATAGTATTTCTAGGAGTAAACCGTAGCTCCACTGTGTTTTTCCCAATTACTTTGGAGGATGGGGAGTTTCTAATGAACGTGTTCATGTCATCCTCCACTAGTTCGGAGGAGGTAAACAAGTATTTGTTTATGCAAATTGTCGAGTGACACTAATTTCAACCCACCAATCGACTTCCTCTCCTACCACATTGGCTTAAGTGACAACGACTACCATATTACCACAATTTATCATTTTTTTGTTCTTGTACTTGTTATTGTTATTGTCATCACCATATTTCTTACGGTGACAAGCTCTAGCTAGATGCCCTGTCTTTCCACAAACATAGCAATATTACTTGCTCTTTGGCCCCTCACGAGTATTCTTCTTGCATTTGGCTAGCTTATTGAATTATCTCTTATTAGATGTGAAACGACCATTGAGTTTGGCTTCCACCACATGAGCTTCTCAAATGGTTTGAGCTTCTTTGTTTTGTTTCTTGCTAGCCTGTCAACTCGTAGATGATGCATTGGGATGTTAAGTGGCATGTCTCCACTTTTATGGATCAACTTCGTCTTGTAGTCATTCCAAGGCATGGGTAGCTTTGAGATCATCACATGGACATAGAAGGCAGGATCTAGAGGCATCCCAACAAAAGTTATTGCATCAACAATTATCTAAAACTCTTTAGTTCATCTTATAACTGACTTTCCATCAACCATCTTGAAATCTCCATAGATATGAATGTGGATTTTCTTGCTCATTGCCTCTTCACCCTTGTAAACAGTTATTATAGCTACCTATAATTCCGTTGCAGAATTGATCTTTTTGATGAACTAATTGAACAAACTATCGGAAAGGCTTTCCAGAATAAGATGAAGACACTTGTTGCTCACTGCCTCTTCATTTGTACGGGTGACAATATCTTTTTCTTATCTTCAGATGCCTCATTTATTGAGAAAATGAGGGGTTGTGGATTAGTCAGAACATAAGACACATATTGGTTCTTCAAATGGTATTCCATATTTTTGATCTATCTCTCAATGTTTTCTCCATTGAATATGGTTGTTCCATAGTGGAGTGTACCGGGATGGTCCATGGGAGTAAACATCTATTCAAATTGTTAGTTTTGTGGTAATGAAAATTGGACAATAATGGAATAATCGACAAATTATTTCCTATCAGTTGCAACGAGGATTAGCCGTGGATTGCAAGTCAGTCGCAACACACTAGACAGTTGCCATCAGCTTTTAATTGTGTTAGGAGATTTTAGTCACGGTTTAATTTGCAAATTGCAGTTTTTTAATTTTTCTTGTATTCTTTAATCTTATAATTAAGTTAACCGATTCATCCAAATAAGCATAGAAGGTGTCGTTGTCATGTTTTTGAAGATAATTGATGTCTTCCAATAATGTGTAAGGGATTCTGGCCAAGCTAACTGTAACGTGTGAAGTTTGATTTTGGTTAGCATATTGATTTGAACCCGAAATTTGACCTGGATACAACCCAAAGAAAAGCCCGAATACAAAAATTTCACCAATGAGAAAATTTTTGACAAGTTTTTTTTTAATGTTTGCATGTATCTGGCTAGATCCAAACTGAATATGTATTAGGGTTTTGGGGTATTTATATGTAATGTTACAGGGTTACGTGTAAAGAGGGAGAGGTTCCAAAAATTGTAAACCGTATTTGACAAGTTTTTCTAGAGAGTGAAAATTTTGTTTGCGGTTCCGCGATTTTTCCCCATACTAGGGTTTTTCACATAAATTTTGTGTTGTGCGCGATTTTTTTTTGTTTTGCTTGTTGTTTTATTGCATCCGGTTTCTTTTGAAACGAAAAAGGTATAATGATCCAAACACTTATTCCAAGATAGAATTTAGCTTGGGTAGAACCTGTGTATTTGTACTTTCCAACAGAGATGAATTACACCTTGCTTGCTGTATCGGTTTAGTTTGTAGAAAACGCGACAACATAATGATGCTTTAGATCGGTTTTCTCGAACAAATATCACTGAAGAGATCATGTTGATTTATCTCTAGGATAATACCAAATCTTAAGAGGATGTTAATCAGTTGAATCAAACGATCTCACTTGATAAAGAATGTGGATCCAACGTAGCATTGGTTTAAAAAAGTAAAGGTTGTGCTCCTCTGAAGGAAGAGAGCCGTGTTCAAAACCAGAATGTGGAAAGAGAAAAAGAGAAATAAAGAAGATAGTGTATTAAGATTTTGCTTCTTCTTAGTCAAAGAAACTCTCTGGAAAACGCATAATAACAACTGTTTCTGTTTTCTTCCTCTCCTATTATTTGAGAAAACCCTAAAGCAAAAGTCGACCACTTCAGCTCGTTCATTCATGGCCAACATGTCTCTGAAGGTGGGAGTGGTTAGTCGCTGTTCCACTCTTCCAATAGCTTACGGATGCTCTGCTTCCATGAGGGCAGAGTTACTGCAACCACCGGTGCAAATTATCATTGCGAGCAAGATGAGCCAAATTCAATAAAAGGGCAAATGTTCTGTCCACTATTTGGTGTGGAAGAAAATGGTTTTCACACATGTGGAAGAAAATGGTTTGGGCCTGCCTTTAAGCCCGCTATCATTGGGCTGGTAAGGGTTAGTGTTTTGATGTGTGGGCCGGTTCTGGGCCTGATTTTATGTCTGGTTATCAGTCGGGCTAGGATTTGAAGCATCGCAGCAATCTCTAGAGGCCCTGACACCACCTGTTACTTTTTATTCCCTCTTTCAAACACACTTCACCTGTGTGAAAACTTGCATGAACAGTGACGAGAAGCTCACAAATGGCGCTTAAGATTTGCGAGGTTTTGATATTACTGACCGTTTTGAGCTCGGCGTCGGGGATACGAGCCATAGGTGTGAACTGGGGTACCTCTGCTTCGCACCCTCTCCCACCTTCCAAGGTAGTCGAGCTACTGAAGTCCAACAGTATCAGTAAAGTGAAACTCTTCGATGCAGACCCTCTTGTTCTTCAGTCTCTATCGGGATCTGGAATCGGTGTGACGGTTGGCATTCCGAATTCAATGCTGAGAAGCTTGAATTCATCGAAGAAGGTCGCGGAGAGTTGGGTGCACGATAATCTCACTCGATATTTCTCCAGTGGTGGAGGAGGAGTTCAAATCGAGTAAGATTTGCTTCTCGTTTTGTTCCATCTTTGTATTTTGTGATTCTGATTTCTGTTTGCATTTTTGTTTCATTGGTTATTTTTGGTTTTCTGTTTTAGGGTGAAATTGTGGGTGTTTGCTAGATTTTTCTTTTTGTTGTTCATCCTTTATTTCTTCCTGGGCCTGGCTTGATTTCCTCCCTCTTTCATTTGCTAATCTTTTTCTTTTTAATACACATGTTATCTAATTTGGGGTTGTGGTATTTCTCTTATTGTTTCTTTGTTTTGGAGCCATAATGTGGTTCTTAGGTTAAAAGTTTGTTTGTTTTGTTTTTGTTTTTGTTTTTTTTTTTCTTTATATTTTATAGAAGTTCACTTTCATCCCTATTAAGCATCCTATGCTCTTCATCACATGAGTGCCCTAGTTTATAGTCCAAGCAAATGTGGTGATCATCGGAGGAAGATTGATGAGTCTTCTCTGCTCCCACAACCTTTAGAGAATTCCTGAAATTGACGTGGCACTAAAATCACCCATTACACTTAATGGGAGGTCGCAGTCGGTAGCCCTCTGAATGGTCTGTGACTTGAGCCACAGACCATCCTGCTGTCTTCGACTTGGTGTGTAGAAAATGACAAAAGTTGCACGTAATAATGTGGATGCTAAGGCTGCGTTTGATAACTTTCCCAAGAAGTGATTCTTGTTGCTTTTGTTCCCAAGATTCCAAAATAGGTGAAAACGGCATTTGGTAACTTCGCATTCTCTTCCCGGATTCCACTCCCAAAATCGGTTTGGGAGTGGAATTTTGGGAGCTGAAAAAAGTAGCATCTTCAATTCTCTCTCTCTATTCTCTCTCTCTCTCTCTCTCTCTCTCTCTCTCTCTCTCTCTCTCTTAATCGGTTACATTTTTAAAACCCTTCAAACCGTTCCCTCTTCAAATCTTCTTTTAAAATCCTACAGGATTTCATGGGTATAAACTCACCCGTGTTTACTCGGGGCATTTGCTAGTATGCATTATGATACCTTTCCACAGACCCATACCATGAGTTGTTTTAGCTTTACTACTTTCCCATTGATGGTCCTCATATTTACAAAAATTTCATATATATATATATATATATTTATGGATGTATGTATGTATAAGTAATGCAATAAGTGGCACTACTTGCATTTAACTTGTCTGTATTGTCTACAAACTATCAGTTTTTGATATTTATTATATTAATTACTGTGCAGATAACTAAATGAATTGTATTGTATTTACCTATTATGTTTTGTTTTAACCTTAGTGTGGTGGTAACATAGTTTAATAGGTTTGGTTGCACTCTAATTAAAACACATAAGTTAACAGTTAAATTATTATTTTTATATTGCCTTCACATGTTAATTTTTAGGCATGTTGGTAACCTGATATGATAGGTTTGGCTACATCTCAAATAAAACACTTGAGATGGATGTTTTAAGATGAAAAGAGAAAAGGGACCAGGTGTGTCTATGTAACATATGGAAACAAATTCATCATCAATTGTCGATGCCTTATTTTGATCATTGGTTAAAGGGAGGATTAATTACTAAAGCTAGACAGGATCTGTTTATCATCATCATCATCATCATCATCATCATCAAGATGGGTGCTTTAGTCCCATTATTTGGAGTTGGCTGTGTGGATTCTGTTCCAATCACTCATGCATTTCTCATGCTGTCTGGCCCGGGCCTGGTTGTGTTGTCTTGGCTTTCTTTTCTTTCAATAAAGTTATCTTAATTATCCAAAAAATAAAGAAGAAACCACTGTAGTTTATCTAGGGCTATATTTTATGGTGAGTATAAATTCAAATCATCTTTCACTACCTCATTTATTTATTTATTTTTTCTTTCTGCCCTTCCTTATCCTTCTAGAGCCTTGTACTTGCACCAAAAAACTTCTTCACTGGTGCAGTATTTGGGTTTCTGTGCCAGCGCATTGGTGCTCAGTGGTGCCTAGTGCCAATTTTGCATTGCAACGGGGTGACAATGCAGCATACCATCTTTAGGGAACTCCAAGTCTGGGCTTGGAAAAGTCAGCATTATATGTAAAGATTTGGAAAAAAAAAAAAAAAAAATTCTCCAGCTGTAGTCCTGACACAATTCACTTCCATCTGGCCTTGGGATCAGGGGATTGGCAGTGTTTCCTTATTATCTAATCGATTTAAAAGTCAAGACATGCATACAACATTAAAGCAAACTGAGATCTTTGAAAATGGTTGATGATGCCTTCTTTTTTGGCGATGCTTATAGAAAATTGCTCTCTTGGATGTTTAGATCTGCTTCTATTTTATCCTTTTGGCTTATAAGGAAAGTTTTTTTTTTCTTTCTATTAGTAAGTGTGAAAAATTTGGTAAGTGCTTGAATTATCTTTCCTTTTTTTCCATTTCAATAAAGTTTACGAGTTGCTTTCTCATGTGAAAATGCATTGCCACACGGTCTCTGAGTTTAAATTACTGATTGATTTTCTGGCTCTCTTAGTTGTGTCCAGATCATTGACATTAACTTCTCTTCTTGCAGTTTGAAACATATCAATTGGCATATCATTTTGGTAGAGGAAGGATATGGCAAATACTGCATGTTTCATTATTGTCAGCAGGAATGACATTCCTATTTACGAGGCTGAAGTGGGCTCTGCACTTAAAGTATGATTTATTTTGAGTTAATTTTTCTGTTCATTGGTTGTTTATATTTCTTAAAATTATCTCTTAAAGGTCATTCCATATGAAATTGGAAGCTCTAGATTCTATTGGAATGACAGAAAGTAAAAGATCTATTTCTGTGTTTGTCTGGTTTTAAAATGATGTTTTCAAACAATGCTCAGTTTTTTTAAATTTAATTTCTCCTGTTTTTTTTTTCATTTTTATATTCATAAATAACCATCTATAGTTGACTGCGTTCTTATTTATATGTACAGTATGGGAAAGGAAGGTGAGATAACATATAGAAATTGTGTGCTAATTTTTCATGAACTTGTGCATTGCTGAAACCGATCCAGCTGATTAGATCTCAGTACAAGATCTCTTATAATATTAACATTTATCGTTGTGTAAAATGACTTGGTATGCTATTCTTGTGTGTTGCATGTAGGGCCATATCTTGCTAATGATTATAGTGCAACTGCCTCCCAAGTAGGAAATTTCGAAATCTAACCTAACATAACGTGGCACCTTCTTTCAATACAAGTATGGGATAATTCCTTACTAAAGTATTCAAATTATGTAAGATCCTAAATTCAAAGAATATGAATGTTGACAAAGGAAACTTTTGGATTTTGTTGTAACGTGTGTTAGGTTCAGTTGATTTTATCAATGACACAAGCAAGGAGTTGACAATGAAGAGCAGCCCCCCTGTTGTAGATAGACAGCCCAATAGGATGTAGGAGAGAAGTATAATCAACCGATAGATACATATAAAGGTCAAAGTGAGTTTTCTGCTTCGAAATAAAAATTGGAATATATTTTTTTTCCTTCTTCACACATTATGAACCTGAGAGTTTTTATGCATACAATTCGGAAGGCTTATTTATGATTTATTATTTCCTCCTCACTTTTGATGGCATGGACTTGTACATCATTTATCCAACTTGTTGTATGGGCATGCAGGATATGATACATTTCTTCAATCTATGCTTAGCAACTTAATTAATATATATATAAATATAATGAAATTATATTTAATAATAACCTTTTCTTTTAAAAAATTAGTAGTATTCATGTATCAACCTATTTCTAAATATTTCACATATTCTTTCCTACTACATAATTGTTTCGATGTATTTAATATTTTTGAAAAATATGTGAAGTACATGTATAATTCACACATTTGCTAATGAGGCTTTTACCTCACCCTTGCTATTTGTTTGAATAATATGTCAACAGTCAGGCATTTGTACTTTTTAGTTCCACTGTTACAGTAAATGTACTGCTCTGCTTACCACATTTTTAGTATCTTTATTTTGGATGAACTCTTTTTTCATATTCCTAGAAATTGTTTAATAGTAACACAGTGACTTCATTGTTATGCGGCAGAAAGAAGAAGCTGCTCATCAGCACCAATTCATATTACATGCAGCTTTGGATATTGTTCAAGAACTTGCATGGACTACGAGTGCCATGTGAGATTCCTTCACCATCAACTTTTTTTTATTCCCTATGAAGGTTCACAATCATACTCTTATATTTTGTTGGTTTTCATCTTCTCACCTGTTAATTTTGTGCCTGTTTCATTCTCAACATAGGTTCTTTAAGGCAGTGGACAGGTTCAATGATTTGGTGGTGTTAGTATATGTTACTGCAGGTCATATCCTACCTATTTGCAAATTGATTCATGGACTAATATCATTTATTATTTTCACAGAAGAACGGATGAACCAGGCATGCTTGTTTGTATGAGAGATGCAATTTGTTAGGGTAATGTTGTAAACCATATTAGATTCATTATATATATTATTTTATTTTTTATGTGTGCCATTCTGTTTTCTTTTTAATTACACATGAATATACATCATGTAGCTAAGTATTTACTATTATTATTATTATTTGATGGCCAGTTTTGGAACAACAGTCTTGGCTTGTTTTCTCTACCAACTAAATTATATACGTGTAGCACATCATCAATCTGAACTGTCAAAATGTTGGGGCAGCACTGGATTATACAGGCCTAACCATAAACTAATTGGGGTTATGAAGAGTATCCAGTTCAAGAAAATTGTATATGTATCCCGAATGTCCATGTGGTGGAAGTCAATAATCGGTTAGTTCTGTTCAAAGACCAATAGTTTCAATGAGGTTCTGGCAGTTGAAGCTCTATCTTGTATCGGAGATGTGGTGCCTATAAGGGATCAGGGCCTAGAGTTGCAGACTGAGGATGTGAATGAGGCATTGTGTTGTTTGACACCTAAACCAGGGGGGTAGGTCAGACATTAGCTTTCTAATCAAATTGGCAGAGGATGATCGATGATGATATGATCCGAATGGGTGCTCAAGAAATTGGAAGATATCAACAAATTATTAGGTCTGTCATTCGGGGTTTTGAGTCCGAAACAAAAGCTTTATTCTGGTGGATCAAAAAAGGTTATAATGGTCAGAAAGGGAATTCTGTTTGCAAGTTGTGGACAACAAAAGATTACGAATTAGTTAAGAAATTTGGAAAGTAGTATCAACTATGGCAAATGACGTGGGAGGGAGAGTGAAGTATGTGGTAGGAAAGGAAATGGGCCTTTAAGACTATGATTGATGGATGTTAAAATCGTATCCTGGAATGTTAGAAGAATGGGCAATAAAGATGAGTGACAGTTATTCTTTTTAAGCCTTTGCAACCTCTAGGCGTGGGTTCTTTGTCTCCAGGAAACTAACTAGGAGTTGTCTAATAGTGTCTTTGTGGTGGGGTGATAGAAACTTTGATTGGTTTAATATCCCTTCTTGGGGAGCTTCTGGAAGGATATGGCTTATTTGGGATAAGGTCATTGTGGAAATGGCCGATCAGGAGAGAGGAGCTTATTCCTCATTTGTTTGGTTCAGGTTGGTTGACAGTGTGAATGATTGGGTCTTTATGGGTGTGTATGGGTCAAATTTCATTGGGGAAGTGGATTACTTTTTGAGAGAGTTGGATGATGTCAAGGCGAGGTGGAATCTCCTGTAGTGGGGAGTGAAATGGGGGATGTAGTTTGGTTAAGAGAATGTCTAAATTTGGTGGTTTTATTGGTAGGTGGTATCTTGTCCATGGTTCATTGAAAGGTTCTAACTTTACTTGGTCTAACTTTTAGGAGAGGCCTACCTTAAGCTGAATTGATCGCTTCCTACTTTGTTATGAGTGGAATTCTCTTCTTCCTAATATGGCCCAGGTTGCCTTGCCTCGATCAATCTTGGATCATATTCCTAATCTTTTGGAGCCTCTTAGGCTGCGTTTGGCAGCCACCTGTAATGCAATTATTTCATTTGAGTTTCCCAGGCTTTTGTAACCACGATAGGATGGTTTTGGAATGAAACTATTCAGATTTGCACCGATTTGTGCCTGATGACATTAATCATTTCATTTCATAAAAGAACATAAGATGACTTCATTTCTAATTGTAGTTAACAAATCAGTATAAATTTGAATTAGTTCATTACAAATCATCACCTCATGGCTATAAATGCCTTGAGAAACTCAAATGAAATGATTACATTTCAGGTGACTGCCAAACAGGCGGTTAGAGTGCCTGGTGGCCCTACCCTCTTCAGATTTGAAGAATATTGGTTCCATTTGAAAGACTTTTTTGATGTGGTCATTCAAAAATGGAATAAAGAGGTTTTTTAAGGTCATCCTAGTTACATCTTTGCCTTGAAATTGAAGGCTAATGTGAAAATTGATAGAGAACAGTTGCAAATAATAAAATAAGAATTTAAAAATTAAAATACTCAATTTTTGGGTTAGGGAAAAAATTGTAATTTTTCAAAAAGTGAAAAATTATGAAAATACCCCTGCCGGTGTCAGAATGATCCCAATCAAATCTTCCAGATTAGCTAAGCAGACCTTCTAGAGTATGAAGTTAAAATTTCATGAATTTTGAATTCTTTTAGCTATTTAAACTTGAAAATCCCCAAATTTTGAAGCTCCTTTAATAGAGTTCTTGTAAAAACTAGTAGGGAATCTCTTGAAATTGATTGGGGAAGAAGGAAAAAATTAGATTAAGGTTAGAACTTTTGTAAAGATTTCCTTAGGGATTAAATCTCTCAAATCAATTTTAAAAGGAGAGTTAAGTAAAACTCAGAAATTTTTGGTTCAACGTGGTAAAGTTTTAAAACTAATGATGATAACAGAATATAAAAAAGAAGAAAATAAATTGAGTTGTAGAAAGAGATTAAATGAGAGAATTAAAAAACTCATAGTGAGTAAAAATCAAAGATCAAATACCTTATTGAATGTTGTCCAGAAAATTTCCAATCATAGAATTCTTAGATGCCAAAATAACCCTTTTAAGGTTTGAATTGTTCTCCTTTAAGCTAATAATTTGTTCAGTAATAATGAAAAGAAAGGGGAGGAAATAGAGTGGACGATAGTGATGGAGGAAGAAGAAGATGGAAGGAAAGGAAAGAGAGTTCTTATAGATATAGAATAGGTTTCCGCGACAAGAGAGGAAGAAGGAAAGAGGGAGAGAGAAAACACGAGTGGGAGAGAGAGAAACATGAGAGAAAGAGGGGATGATGCAGTACAAGGCTGTTGAGAAAATCTGGGATAGCAGGGTATGGTTGTTTAGATGGATTTTTTTATGAAGGTTTTTTGGTTTCAAGTTGACTGATTGATGGAGGAAAGGTTTGGGGATTGATGTATGATGGATTTATATAAGGGAGGAGGGAATAGGGTATCTGACACGTCTATGACGTGTGTGGAAGTGATATGGAAGATTATGTATGAGTTTTGAAGCTTATGGAATGGGTTTTAGTATTGTGGGTAACAAGGAAAATCATAAAAAATAAAATAAAATAAAGGAAAGGGAGAAAAAGAAAAGAAGATAGAAGAAGATAGGTAGCTTGAGTGAGAAATCACAAACTCATTGTTACTTTGGAAATCACCAACTAAAGTTCCAAGAATAGCCAAAACTTAGAAGAGGTAGACACTAATTGTGTGGCAATAAGAGAGCATAAATTTTTTTATTCAACTTCATTGCATTTTTATATTTTTGGGCCTATAAATAGGCATACAATCATTCAAATAAAAGAAAACTAAAAGAAAAAAGTGTAATCGGCTATAATGGAGAAAAATCAAAAGTATGGTGGTTATGATGGACTATGATGGAGAAAAGTCAAAAGTATGGTGGGTTATGGAGGGCTATTAAAAACCTTATTACAAAAAACCAAATAAAACATAAAACTAAACATAAATAAAACTAAATGACTAAATCTAGCCTCTCTATGTCCTCTCGGGTGGGCCCTATTTAACTCCGATGTCCACATCAGGAGAGGGGGCCCACAACCAATATAATTCAAGTCTAAAAAAGTTATCTTCTATTCTTCATCGCCGTTATCTCTTTTTTCAATTATTACTAAATAAATTATTGACTTGAAGGAGGATGATTCAGATTTTAAAGGGATTATTTTAGCATCTAAGGATTCTATGATTGAAAATTTTCTAAATAACATTCAACATGGTATTTGATCTTTGATTATTTCTCAGTTTAAATTTCTTAATTCTTTCTTTTAATTTCTCTCTACAATTCCTTTTTATTTTGCTATTATCATTAGTTTTAAATCTTTCACACATTTAACCAAAATTTTTCTAGGTTTTAGATAAACCTGAAATTCTTCTACATAACCCTCATTTTTTAAATTGATTTGAGGAATTTAATCAATCTCCAAAGAAACTTCTACAAAAGCTCTAAACTTGCTTTAATTTTTCTCTTCTTCTTCTTCATCAATTTCAAGAGATTTCCTATTTGTTTTCATAAGAACTCTCTTAAAAGAGCTTCTAAATTTAGAGGGTTTCAAGTTTAAATAGTTAAGAGAGATCCAAAATTCATGAAATTTTAACTACATATTCTAGAAGGTTTGCCCAGTCAATCTGAAAAATTTGGGATCATTCTGACACTCACCAATGGTATTTTTATTTTTTTATGAAAAATTACAATTTTGCCCCTGATCCGAAAATTGAGTATTTTAATTTCTAAAGCCCTATTTTATTATATGTAATTGTTCTTTATTAATTGGTATCAGGGCCAGGTTCCAACTAATTCTTATCTAGTTGGGTTCCTACGGTTATACATCATGACATACATAGGTTATGGAGATCCTCTCAAGGATTATCATTGGACTCTCTACGATGACTCTCGAACTTTTTAACGTTATGAGAGTAGGATCGAGTATCTAGAGGAATTTGAAATCAGGCAAAAGCTTGATCGATTGGAAACGGTAAGACAAGAGCATTGTTTTGAATATTGGCACTACTAGATTCTCCAGTTATATATTATCAATTTTTATTGAAATTAGGGAGTAGTTATATCCCCCTTGACTTGTATTTTGCATCCTTAGAAGTAGAGAAATTCAGCAAAAGTTCGTTCCCCTTGATTTCTACTCCCTCCAAATGTTAGTAAATTTCTACGATTATTTATTTATTTTTATACATATTCTAACTTGTGTGTGTGTGCATGTGTTTTACTCATGAATTTGTGTAATTAACTAATCTTTTGTTGTTTCATCATTTTTTTGTATACTGTCTTCATTGTTTAATTTCTTTGACTGATCATATTGTACATACTCGATTTATGCTACTTCATGACTTGCATCATAATGATGACGGAATTAAAAGCTTCTTCCAAGAGGTTCATGAGCTTTATATGAAGGTATACTATTGAAATCCTCTTTCCTACAAAGTAATAAATTTTGTTTTTCTTCTTCTTTTCATCATTTATTTCTAGTATCTGTAGGATAGGTTCAGTAGATTTTATTTATTTCTAGTATTTGTAGAATAGGTTAAGCTCTACCATGCTAAACCTGGATTTTGATTTGATCATGAAAATTTTATCCTTTTTTTTTTTTAATAATTTGAAATGTTGTTTATCCTTTCTAAATTTATGAATTTGATCCTGAAGCCATGAGCTTAATTTTAAAATAAGGATTCGATGTGGTTCAGTGTTGATAACAAAGATTTGAATGGTGAAATCATACAAATTTAGATCAAGATTGCAGCTAAGATTTGTCTTGGCTCATCCTTGTTTCCATGGTCTTCTTTTGATGAGAAAAGTAATGCATTACATCACGTATCGAAAGGAGAGGGACAGGCTATTGCTGTTCCCTACAAGAAAAGAGAACAAATTGTACAAAAAACTGTCACCTATAACATCTTGCACCATTTGATGCAGACACTCAAGCAAGGCTTATGTATGTGCCGCTCCACAAGAGAGCTAGATTCAAGTAAGAATGTTATTTGAGATTTTTTTTTTTTTTAACAAAGGAAAATTTTTATTAAGAAAGGGATAAGAAATTCCAAAAAATCAAAGGAACAGACAAGACAAGAAGAAACAAAAAGCCCAAACCAACCAAGGGGATCACCACCAACCCAGCTACCCCTAAGCCCTTAATTACAGAGGACTACAACCAATGATCCCCCCTTAATTCCTACAAAGATCAAAAGCCTTCAATTGCCCACAATCTTTACATTAAGAGGCCCACAATAAAACTTTCTCTTTAGCTTTTTGATATACTCAGAGAGAGGATTCAGCATACCCTTCAAATATTCTCTTATTCCTTTCCAACCAGATTGACCAACACATTGTGGTCAGGACAAGCCTCCAAATCCTTTTCCCTCTAGCAAAGAAAACGCTTCATTTCCACGAGGATAGGAGAGTACTCAGGTCTGGTTGGGTAACCCATCGCATGCCGAAGTCCCTAAGGATCCCAAACCAGATATCCCAAGAGAAGGGGTAAAGTAACAATACATGGGACTTGCATAAATTGTAAATGTTTGTAAGAATAAGGCCTTTTCCCGCAAAACGTCAATAGTTGAAATCTTGCCCGTGGTCTTATAGGGGGGCAACATTTATTGGATGTGCCCATGTAAGAAGAGGCTAATATTGCTAAAATTTTGGTTGTTTTTTAAGGATAATTTAGTTTTTGATGTTTAGCCCACTTTTCAAAGGTCAGAACTTGCCCTTTTGGCTTGATTTTGGTTTCATTAGATAGGTTATTCAATTACCTTTCTAACGAGACCAAGATTGTGCAAAATTGAGGTGATTTGGGAAAGTTGTGACCAAATTACTAAAGGGGTGTCAGTAAAAACGGGAATATTGTTTTTTAGAAAGTCTTTATTTTTGGGAGGTAAAATGAAACTTTATTCAACAAAAAACAAACAAAAACAAATCACTGGGAAGGTGACAACAGAAACAGCAAAACAAATAGAGAAAACAAAAAATTAAAAAAATAACAAGAGCTACAAATTCTCACACCAGCTACAAATTTTATGTTTTATAAAATCTAGAAACTAGGAAAACTTGTCTAACAAGTTATTAATGTTTTACCAAGTTTAGGATTTTATAAAGTATGTTTTATGAGGTTTTAAATTTTAGAAAGTTTAGGCAGCAAGTTACATGTATTTTTAGAATATATTTTTTTAGAAAGTTCTAATTTCATTAAGCTATAAGCCTATTTAAAGGCACTCCTCCCCCATAATTTGACAGTGAAGAATAAATGAGTTTTTTGAAAATTTGAGTGTTTCCAAGGTGTGGCTGTGGCGATGTTCTCCTCTCCAAGAGTTGAGGCTATCTCCCAGGCTCCCCTTTCTCTCCATGTGGGTTGTAGCACACCAAGGTGCATACGTGAGTACCTCTTATCCTCCTTTCTCACCTCTTATCTTGTAGGTATTTCTCTTATCTTCTTCTCCTTCTCTTTGTCTTCCTCTATATTCTTTCTTATTTTCTTCCTCTTAAAGGATTTCTTACTGGTTTTCATCAAAACCTCCATTAAACAACCTTCACTTTTTATGAAATTTTTTTATTTGACCCATCTCTTCTTATTGTAATTTCATGTAATTTTAACTGTGGAAACATTAAACACGTCAAGAACTACCTTAAAAATTTTGGATTGTTTTTGATATGTCAGAGGGGCATTTTGGTAATTTATGAAAAATTTGCCCCAAATTACAGAAATACCCTTTTGAGATCTTTTCTTTTATTCTCTCATTTTTTGTTCTAACTTCTAAACTTCTTTCTGTGATTTTATTTTCTAATTCTTAAATTTTTTCGTGGCTACTTAATTGTTTCTAAACTCTGTTCTCGATTTATTTTTGCTTCTGCATCCTTTATTTAAAATTATTTGAGGCCTTGGGAAATTATTCTACATCAATTTTTGGTATCTTTCCCTTTGTACTGCATCACCACCCCTTTTACACATTTATCCCCATAATGGACTTCTAATCCCTCAATACAATCACACTTGCCATGTACATCTTCTATCTCAAAACACAAACTTCTCCTTTGCTCTCTTGTGTGTAGTCTATTTGATGGTTCTTAATGGTCGTTAAAGACTTGATTATTGCATTTTATTCATAAAGATCAATCAACACTGTTGCTGGAGCCATATACCAAATTCTTCTCCCTTGGGCATTAAGAGCTGTTGTCTTCCACCCATAAAGAAGACATTTCAGATCCTGGGGGGTAGGGGGACTCTAGTCAGCCCAAAGTTTCCATGACTACACACCACCACTTTGAAGCATGGGGGCAATGAATTAAGAGATGAGATATGGATTCCTTATTACTATAGCATAGTAAGCTAATACTCATGAGTTGAAAACCTTTTTTCTGTAGGCTCCATAGTCAATATTTTCCCCAACACATGGGTTCAAAACCTAGGTGTTGGTAAAGTCTATGGGTGTCTGTACCACAGACTTGGGTTCAAAACCCATCTTCACCTATAATTACATATCAATAAAATATTTTCCCCAACACCACTAATCAAAGGAAGAACCGAACCTTCGTTAAGACCGGCTTATACCACACCTCCTTCAAAAGAAAGTCCTTATGTTGTGAAGATTCATTGTGTTCATAGTAAGTGATGCGGTGGCACTAGCATGGCTTGAGAAGTTCCAACTTTTGTGGAAGCCCAAAACCAAAAGCAAGGAGCTAAAGAAGAAGATCTAAGTGTTTTCCACAAGCTTTTTTTTTTTTTACTAATTTTCTATTTTGAAAGGTAGTTTAGTAATTTTCTTATGTAATAAGGCCATTAGAACCAAGTTAGAGAGTTGGTAGGGTGTTGGATTAGTTTAGAAGAAGTTTAGTACTATTTTTAGATTTTTTTTGGGTTAACTATACAAGGGAGGGCTATTTTGGTCTAATGGGTTTTAATTTCATTTTTTAAAATTTTAATTAGGCTTTAAAGGCTCATTGTATGATCAGTTTTTTGAAGAATAAAGATTGGGTTTTGCAAAGGAGCTTGTGGAGCTTGGTTCCCTACTCCATAATCCCTCACATAAACAAGGTGAGTTATTATCTTCTAATCATTTTTCTCTCTTATTCCTCTCTCTTATCTTCTCTCTCTTCTTGTTCTCCTTTCTATTTTCTCCCAACTGTACGGTCAGAACTTCTCTTTATTTTATTCTTTCTTTTATTTTTTGTTCTCTTTTTATTTCCTCATGTCTTCCCCCTTTTGTTCTTGATTTCATCTTTCCTCTAGTTCTATTGATTTCTATACGACAATTGTAGTTTATCCCTAATTGTTGTGGGGGTCCATTTTTAAAAAGGTATCCTACATCAAATTTGGTATCAGAGCTCAAGGTTTTCCTATTAATTCATATTATTTGGTATCCTTTCTTGAATTAAGCGTAATTTCATCAATACTCTTTCGTTCTTTGTTTTAGGGCTCTTTCAAAACTGTCCCAAAGTAATTTAGGGCCTATTTCAAGGCTTCTAAATCATTTTAGGGCCTACCCTAAAATTGTTAAATAGCCCCAAAATTAATTTAGGGTATTGTAAAAGGCTTCTAAATAATTTTAGGGCATACCTTGAATTGAATACAACCTAATCTCTTACATCATTGAGCTTTTGTTTATGTCCCTAATTATTCTAGGGCATACCCTATAAGAGAAGGGGCCAATAAAACTCATTCAAAAGTTGTAAGGTAAGTTCACACTTTTTGGATCTTCTAGAAAGGGTTACATAAGCTTGAATCATGGCCTATATTGTGAATACACTATCTATAATGGCGAATGAGCATGCAAAAGACATCTTAGAGTTTAAAGATACAATGAAGGACATCTAGAGCAATGTGAAGGGTATGCAAGCACAAATGGCGGAAATGCAAAAGATTCTCAACATGATTGCCGCTAGATTACCTCCATTGGAATCTTCCAGTGCAACCCATCAGCCATCTCTTCAGGATAGAGAAAATTCTTAGGAAAATCCCCCTCTACAACAGTCACATAGTGTACTAGGTGTAGGATCATCATAGTAGTTCCAACATAAAGTAATCCCTCCTAGGAAGAATCATGAGGAGCGATTTGTGCAACCTAGGCATGAGTATTATGAGAGGATTGAGTAGCCATATAGTGTTGCCCAACATGAGTTGGATCACCATGTTAAGCTTGATGTGCCGGATTTTTATAGTGGACAGGATTCAGGTGTATTCCTTGATTGGATCCACAACATTAAATCTTTATTTTCTTGGCATGATATTCTAGAAGGGAGGCGTTTACAGTTTGCAGAGGTTAAGCTTAAGGATATTACTCGTCTATGGTGGGAGAATTATAAGGAAGAGCATAAAAAACTTGGTGTCTTAAGATATTAGAATGACTTGAGAGGAGCCATAAAGAAAAGATTTGGGTTGTCAGGTTATATACAAAGGGCGCATTTAGAGCTTAAACATCTACAGCAAGATACTGTGCTAGTTGAGACCTATACTGCTTAGTTTTATCGTCTGATGGCGCGTGCCAAGGCAAAGTGGGACGATGATATAGTGATAGCCATGTATCGGTGTGGTTTGCGTCCATAAATTGCAACAAGGTTGCATTATACGATGTTGCAGACACTTGATGATGCTGTCCAGGTTGCTTATCAAGTAGAGAAAAGCAAAAGGGAAGTTTAGCTGAAGAGGATTTTTTCTAATAACTCTCCCATATCAACATCTACATCGCAGTCTAGTGGGGTTAATACCACGGAATATAGACCTAGCAGGGCATTTACACCTCCTAAAGTGCGGTTGTCAAAATCTATTAATCAAGGAGGTAGGCGACCATGTTATTAGTGTGGGGGTACTAGCCATTTATATGCCCAGTATCCTCAGCGAGTAGTGGGTTTTTCTGATAGACAACATTCTTAGGATGATGACCTTGAAACTGAGATTTATGAGTCAACTGAGGAAATGGTTCTTGAGGCAGAGTGGTCATTAGTAAAGGATTAGTTAGAGCAGGATGAGAGGCTTGTTTGTGTTTTTCGTCCAATCTTGGCCAGTAGAGAAGTCAAGAAGATTGAGGATTGGAAGCGTAACAGTATTTTCCAAACCCGAGTTAAGTGCAACAATCAATTATGTTCACTTGTGATAGATGGAGAAAGTTGCACTAATGTTGTGTCTAAGGAAGCATGTAAGATGTTAGGGCTGAAGACAGAGCCATATCCTTCACCTTACAAAGTGGCATGGGTGAACAACGTCAACCTTCAGATCTAAGAGAGGTGTTTAGTCACTTATACACTTGGAGGGTTTACTGATTAGGTTTTATGTGATATACTGCCTCTTAAGGTATGTTATATATTACTTGGGAAGACCATGGTTATATAACAAGAAGGTCTAGCATTGCAACTTCAAGAATACATTCTTTTTAGCATGGGAAGAAAAAGATCCACCATGGTGTTGTGTCAAGATGTCATTGACCTTAAGCTAAAGAAGGTTGCGGGTTCCTACCTACTCCATAGAGTTCCAGGAGGAGATGGCATACTTAGATTTCACCCGAACTCAACAGAGTTAAGTTCTTTTCAGACGGGGAGAGTTGATGTAATAGTCATGCGATGGCTGGAAAAACATAACCCTATGTGGAAGCCTAGAGTGAAGAATAACAAGAGGAACATCAAGATAGCATGCTGCCATAGCCATTAGTTTGAATTTATCTTTATGTTATATTGGGTTTTTTTACGTAATTTCAGTGTAATAAGGCCTTTATGAGCCATGGTAGTGTGGTTATTTAAGGTTTAGTTGAGTTTATTTAGGGTTTAAAGAGGGCTGGTCGTGATTTAATATGAGGAGTGGCATAATTGTAATTTTTATTTTTTGGCTTATAGAAGCCTCTCTAAACTCATTGTATGACAGCTTTTTGAAGAATGGAGATTGGGTTTTGCATAGGAGCTCGTGGAGCTTAGTTTTCTACTCCATAATCCCTCACATAAACAAGGTGAGTTATCTTCTTCTAATCCGTTATCTTATGTCTCGCTT
>JAOXJP010179825.1:0-12485 GCA_025762735.1 Platanus orientalis
TCTTGGACTTACATGAACATACACAGTTACAACATAAAGTCCTACTACATGACCACTACATGTACTTACATTATTTTGTGCATGGACATTGACAATACATAAGACCTAACAGATATGTCGTCGGTGCAACGCTCAACATGAGAGTCGGTCGGATATGTTGTTGATAAGTCGTTCGTCATGAGGGTCGGTCAGATATGTCATCGGATATGTCGCTTGGGACGAGTGATTGTGGATTCGAACCGTGATGGGTTACTTGGTGAATTGGTCAGGCCGGGGTGGTTTACCCAATCAATCGGCTCAATCAACCGGAGTCCAAATCCTTCGTCATCAACATTCATAATGGACATTCAACTATCGGTATACCTCATATCAAACAATGATATAGTTTTCATATTTTTGGATATGACTTTGATATAAATAACACATAAATTCAACCCTATAGCTAGCACATTTGTATTGCAGAAGCATACAAATATAAAACAAAAGAAAAAATTAGGAATACTTATTGCGATAATCCATTGCCCTTAAAATGAATTCGTCGGGCTCTCTCCGTACATAGGCTTATTTCGATGTCCACCTCTAGGGAATACACCAACTACCATTCTTCACTCTACACAACAATGGATGTATGAAAACGAACAACATAGATGGTCCTGGTGTGTGGATTCTAGAACACCTTACAAAAAACCCAACTTGAAATCACAATGCTATGTGTATATATATCCATCAGGTTGTGCAAAATAATCTGTGCAATCGGAGGTTGTATGCCTTTTGTATGCAAAACAGCCTGCGTGTATTTCTTCTCTCTTCCTCAAAGAGGAAGACAACTTCCCACACAATACGTTGGACTACCTCTTGGTTGCCCAACGTATAGAAGTTACCAAAATCAATTAAAAGGCCATTTTTGTTATAATTATTATAATATTTTTTTACCTCTATTAAACTAAGATCTAGTTTTGAATCTCTTTAAAAGACTTCTAAATATATCACAAAGGGTATATGACTATATGGGTCCGTCGGAACACAACCCATTTATTAATCACAATTTGACCTGAATCATGATTAGAGTAAACCCTGACCCGGTAATTTCGTGTTGGGTTAGCGGGTTGTGTGACTAGAGGTGGCAATTTGTGTTGGTAGGTCATTGTTGTGTTAAGGGTATATGACTATATGGGTCAACCCAAACACAAACCCATTTATTAATTGTGTCAAAGTGACTTTACCTGCTTTGACTCATAACACACTATAAACCCTAACCCTCTAACTTCATGTTAGGTTTGCAGGTCATGTCAAACATTGCCATCTCTAGTGTCTAGGTGCCATGGATAGTTGCAGGTTGGATGATTTGGTGGCTCAAAACCAAGTAAATTGCAATAATTTATACATCTAAAAATTTTATGAGTTATTGACACCATTCTAGAGGGATTATATTGACGTTTGCTACTCCTATATATATATATATATATATATATATATATATTGATGGGTATAAGACCTAGGACCAACCAAGCCTTTCCCAACCGGGTCCAACTAAATCGTCAGAGAAAACCCGATCTCGGGACATGCCCAGGTAAGGAGTGTGGAAAAGTTTCCACATGCAAATGGAATGCAAAAAAGAACTCGAGATTGTCCCAAGACATAAGCGTTCGACCTTGAAAGCAGCCCCAATCGCAAGATGCAGTCCCGCAAATAATGGCGTAGCCTTAAGGCAGTAATCCTGACTGCATGGAATTGGAGGACAATCGGCCGGCACCTGACTGACGTTTCAAAGGACCACTGTGCACTCATCTGAAGACACCCAGGTTGATCGTATCCGAGCATCATCATATATAATTTGCAATAAAATCAGACCAACATTGGTTCGCATTGGTCAACATCCAGTGACTAAGGCTGATTTTGGTAATACTCCCAGGATTTCAAATCTCAATTCCCGATTCTTGATGAATGCATTTTTTGAAGTGAATTCTAGAATGAGAAAAGTGTTTGTTTCAATAGAAAAAAAAAAAGAAATTGAAATCTTAATGAGATGATGATGTAGTAAAATTAGCCAAAAAAAGAAGAATTAGGAACTAGAATCAATGAAGTGAGAATCTGAACTTACCAAACGATAGTTTCACATCTTTTAAAATCTTGGGAGTTGAGAATGCGAGAAGCACTCTTTAGGAGTGTTGCTAAATGCAGCTTAGGGGATTACTAATTGCTAAACGACACAAGACTGAGTTAGGTACCTTCGGTCTCTTAAATTAATAAAGAAGACAATTTCCCTCTATAGTATACTAAGTAAACTTACAAGGGTGTTGCACAAGATAATAAATATTTTATCCAAAAACAAAAGGAAAAATAAATATGTATTAAAATTAGAAGGATTAATTTTAGTGGCTTTTTTTTTCTTTTTTGGGAAATGGGGTGGGTAAGAGCCAAAATACAGGTTTCATTCAACATCATCATCATTCAGAGAGCTAATGTTCGCCTAAATTGTCTACTTTGCCATGCTCCCAGACACAAAGGCTGGCATGTGACGCTTTTTATGAAAACAAAATAGATGTTCTGTGTAGAATTTGGTGTTTAGGATGTTGTTCAGGACACCAGGTGACTTCACATGGAATAAAATGGGTAGGGGTTAGATGACATTTTAAATTCCCACACATTTTATTCCACATGAAGTCACCTGTGCCCTGTACACCAAATCCTGGACAAAAATTTTGTTTCGATAAATTGTTGACTGTTTTAACATATATCTCAGCCTTTGTTTCCAAGAGCATGAGGGAGTAGAACAATTGCTCCCCATCATTAAAAAATTATGGCAAGAACTGGGCTGATTTTATTCAAAATAATTAATCATCAATGAGTATTTACCCCCTTCCCCCCAAACATATATATATCAATAGCCAATGGGTACCTAAGGCATCTTCTCTAGGTAACTTGTACAAGTATGAAGTCCAGATTTAATATAATTTTCCTTATGATTGGTTCTAAAATGTAGAAAGAGAAATAAGTGAACAAATTCGACTCTAAGCTACGATTTACGTGTTAGACTTTATTGTAATTTGTGAGAACAAAATGCCAATTTGATCTTGATGATGCTGATATTCGGTTCACCCAAATGGTCCTTAGGTAGCCCTTGATCTGGAATCTCGAGCTTGGATCTCACCTGCGCACAAACAAGAAATGGCGTTGGTGTGGTACTAGCCTACACCCCTTTAACACTAAAGTTAGAGATTAGAGACCAGAGAAATTCTTGTCCATCTTCACTTGGAAGTCATTGTACTTTCCTCTTCTCCAGGGGTTCCGTTCTTAATATATCTGTTCCCTCCCTGCCCTTGGCCAAAAATATTCTTTAAGTTAGTTAGAAGAATGTGGAGGAGTGGTATGCGTGTTGGCGTTGGATCGATCATCATTTTGCATCACTTTGTATCTAATAACTGCCCTTTTGTCTTACTTGCGGTCGACTCAGCCATTAAGACGGCCATGGGCCGCCTAATGTGATGGGTCGGTTAGTCGGTGGTAATGCTATGTCACCAGTAAGCCATTCGGAATGAGGGTCGGTAGGGAAGCTTTGTTCATGACACGTCACTCGGCATGAGGATCGGTCGAGAGACTATTCATTGATAAGCCATTCAACATGCGCGATCGAGGATTTGAACCGCTAGAGGGTTACTCAACGAACCTGCTATAAAATTAGTTGGACCAGGTCAGACCAGACGGTCAATCGGCTCAATTAGCCCTGGTCCAAATCCTTCATCATTATATGCCCCCCATTCCCTTTGTCCATTAGTCCGAGCGGACATAGGGAATATAAAAAGCCATCTGAGTTGATTGACGCACCGACGTCTCAACTTTGCCCTCTTGAGCTTCACGTTATTAATGGTGATAAGACGTTTGAGTTGGTAGTTGTTTTCCCTCGAACCGTGCCTTTATCCAATGGCCAGGGGTGGTTAAGATGATCCGACGGTCGGAGGTTGCTTGAACATCCTATAAATGGGTGCCTTTCATTCTTTTTAGTCTTTTGCTTCTCTGTGATTTCCTTTCGGTGTCGTGTCTGGATAAATTGCTCTACTCATGTCTGCATTATGCTCAGGGAGTTTTTGGCCAAAAAAGTCATTGAAAGGTATTTTCTGTTTCACCATTTCCTTTGTTTGGTTTTCCTATCTTCTTTGTCTAGTCCCAGGACCATCTCCTTTTACTGAAGTTTGCTTCTTTATTCTCTTTGCATCAGTAGCTTTTTCGTTCACCTATCCTCCCTCGCCTCTAGGACTCCACCCTGGATCCTACATGGGCTCCTTTAGGTTTTCACTTTATTCGTCTATGTTACTTCCTTCGTACCCAGCAATGTGTTCACGACTTGAGGGTTTTAAAGTTTGAGTCTTATTTTTTGAATAGTGTCTAAAACCAGATTTTAAAGGTAATAGGCCCTTCAGCTGACGTAGTGTATGCTATTGGTCGGATGAGTAACTTTACCGATTCTTCTGATTTCGTCGTGGCTTTTGACGCGAATATGGTTAGAGATGACTCTCCTGACTTAGATCAACCCTCGGTGTCTGTTAGATGGGGTCGTTTTGCTGGCTCGCTATACGCTTCCAATCATGTTCTTTCAACTCTATCGAGGTCCCAATTAGAGGATTTGCGTCACACCTATAAGATCTTAGAGTTTGTCAGTCTTAGAGTCCCCTCTTTTGATGAGTGGGACTCTTATAGTGTTCTAAATGAAGTTGCGCTTTTTGAACAAACCTTGGAGGCCGGTCTACGGTTCCCTATTCCTTTGTTTGTCCGTCAACTTCTTACCGACTTTTGTCTTGCTCTAGAAAAAATTATGCCCAACAACGGGTGGAGCATTCTGATCACCTACATGGTGTTATGGCCTGCATGCAGTGGCGGTCAGGACCATCTCACTATCCTTGAATTCCTCTACTGTTACATTCAGTGGAGATGCAGTTAGGGTGGTGGTACTTTACTACTCGGGTCCCTGAGCGAGCATTGATCATAGGCCTTCGAACTTCAAATAAATGTTGGAAAAAGAAGTTTTTCTTCATGTCTGGGGATGGGCTGGAGTCTTTCCCGTGGGAGCCACTCGTTGATCGAGTCTACACAGTCCCCAAAATATGGGGAGGGCCATGTAGAGAAGGTAACCTTTGGTTGTCATAGTTTCCCTTATTCGCTCTCCATTCGGTCAGTCTAATCTTCCTTATTTTTATAGTGTTGGCTAAGCATATGCTATCCAAAGCCCAACTTATGAGGTTGGATCTAGCTTTTGCGCACCCAGTTCAGGACTACTCCTTGCTAGTAAATCCCAAGTCACTTTCTTTGTACATTTTTGGCCCTGAAATTCCTTCGTTTGGGTCGTCAGTTTTACGGTCGGTCAAGCATCTAGGTCAGACCTTTTCTCAGTCGGTTAGGCCTCTGGTCCATCCTCTTTGCCAGCCAGTCTTTCAGGTCGTCATTCATCCATCTTTGCAACTATTTCACGTTCCTTTGATCTTTTTTAATCACTTTTTTATATAGATATGTCTACGGTACCATCCAAATCCTCCTTGGCGAGAGTCACCTCAAAAGCCACTGCCGGGAGCTCATGCAAGAAGCCAAAGTTCTCCCATAATCACTCGACAGAGAAGGACCATCCAAGACCGATTCCTTTAATGGCCGCCCCTCCGGTTGGCTTGCCTCCTCTTTCCATTATTGACGTAGAAGCGACATTGGAGAGAGCTCCAACGTTCGACGAGTGCATCGAAGACCTTCTCACCTACGTCCCTAGGGGGTTATCCAAAGGGAAGGAGAGCTCTCCTCCTTCACTGCTGGCCGATGAGGAAGAGGCTGTTACCCACCTTCAGTTGGTTCTTTTTAACTAAGACATGGAGAGCCTTCGGGGCAACAACATGGGTGCCATCACGATGAGCGCCTTCGTCGACCTCAAGAAGGTGAAGTGTTTTCCTTTTTTTTGTGTGTGTGAACTTGGTCACTATTCTATAATTTGTTACTAAACACACCCTTATTGCAGGTGTTGATGAAGGTAGCGGTTCTCTTAAACCGTCAGCTCACCACCAATGCCTATATTGGTGAGCTTAAAAGGAAATCAACCGAGGTCGATTTTGAATGGTTGGCTTTGGGGCATAAGTTGATCGAGACTAAAAAAAGGCTCAAGGGCAGCAAGGCTACATTGGAGGGGGTTTGGGACTAGCTAAAGAGGGAAAAGGCCAGTGCAGGTATTCTTCAGGCATCTCTAGACAAGATGAAGAGCCGCTGGGAGGAAGAGAAGGAGAAGACTGCTAGGGAAGTAGTTGCGGTGTACATGGAATCCGAGGATTTCAATGACAAAACCATATAATTCTTCATTAGTGGTTTTGAGGCCCTACGAGCTAATCCTGATCTTGACCTTTCCATGTTTAGAGCCAATGCGGAGTCGGACTCTATGTCACCTGAGCCAATGAAGGAAGCCAATGTGGAGATGGAGAAAGATGATGCGACCTCGTGAAGATAATTCTTTCTTCTAATTTTTGTATGGATCAAGAGTCCTTTCTTCCTTTTCTTGTACTCGACAATTACTTGAATTGTTTTCTTTTTTAGCTGGTAGTGATGTCATTTGGTAGATTATTCTTTTCTTTAAAGTTTTGTTTTAGTTGACCATTTTCTTAGGGTGCTCAGTAAGTAGACCGAGTGTTGTTTTACTGGACTTCGGACCTTTAATTGTGAACCGTTGTTGTAGACCGAGGGTCGTTTTACTGGACTTAATCTATTTTCTGACTCCACTCAGGACTTTAGTTATAGACCGTTGTTGTAGACCAAGGGTTGTTTTACGAAACGTAGTCCATTTTTTCGACTCCACTCGGGACTTTAGTTGTAAACCGATGGTCGTTTTACTGGACTTAGTCCATTTTTTCGACTTCACTCAGGACTTTAGTTGTAGACCGTTGTTGTAGACTGAGGGTCATTTTACTGGACTTAGTCCATTTTTTTTACTCCACTTGGGACTTTAGTAATAGACTGTTGTTGTAGACCGATGACCATTTTACTAGACTTGGTCCATTTTTTCGACTCCACTCGGGACTTTAGTTGTGGGCTGCTATATCACACAAGATAATAGACAAATTTCATTATCGTGAGTAAAAAATTACATGACAATTGGTAATACCTCTTTAGGTGTTCAATGTTCCATGGTCGGGGTAGGGGTTTTCCTTCCATGGATTCCAAGTAGTAAGTGCCTTTCCGTGAAATCCAGGTTAATCGGTAGGGCCCCTCCCAATTAGGTCCCAACTTTTCATCTCCAAGGACTTGCGTTGCTATACTCACCTTCTGGAGAATGAGGTCTCCATTCTGGAAACCCCTTGGGTGAACTCGGGAATTGTGATATTTCATAATTCTCTGTTGATATGCTACCATACGAATGGAGGCTTCATCTGTCATTTCTTCCAGTAAGTCTAGGTCCAAACATAGCTCTTTCTCCACCCTTTTGGTCCGTAGTTCTTGGATCCTCAGACTTGCCATCCTGATCTTCACGGGTATTACTACTTCACAGCCGAAAGCCAAGGCATAAGGGGTCTCCCTTGTGGGGCTTCTTGGGGTAATTGTATAGGCCCAGAGGAACCCTGACAGCTCATTATCCCACTGTCCCTTTGATGCCTGTAACCTGGTCTTGATGAGCTTTATTATAGTCTTATTGGTGACCTCTACCTATCTGTTGGCTTGAGGATGCGCTGGAGAGGAGAAGTGGTTCTTGATTCCCAACTGAGAGCAAAACTCACGGAAATGCCTATTGTTGAACTGCTTCCCATTGCCAGTAATGATAACCTATGGTATTCTGAATCGACATATTATGAACTTTTAGACGAAGTCACACATGTTGTGCTCGGTTATCGTCGCCAACACTTCGGCTTCAACCCATTTTGTAAAGTAGTTGACAGCCACTACAAGGAATTTCTTTTGTATTTTTACCAGGGGAAATGGTCCCATAATGTCTATTCCCCATTGGGCAAAGGGCCATGGCCCTGTGATGGGAGTGAGTTTCCGCAGGCTGTCTGGGAATGTTGGCAAACCTTTAGCAGCTATCGCACCTCCGGACAAGATTTGTAGAGTCGGCTTGCATTATTGGCTAGTAGTATCCCGCTCTAACCAGCTTATAGACAAGAAACTAACTGCTTGGATGGATTCTGCATATTCCTTCATGAACTTCCCTCATAATGAAATCGGCCTCTGTTGGTGACAAACATCTCAAATAAGGCAAGGTGAAGCTCCATTTGTAAAGAACTTTGCCAATTAAGGTGCATCGATTAGCTTAGAGTTTTAGTTTTTTGGCTTTACCTCAATTTGGTGGCAGAGCTCTTATTTTAAGAAACTTTGTGATTGGAGTCCTCTAGTCGTCTTCAAGCTCGTTCATGTACACATGAGTGCTCAACTCATTCTTCATGATGGGTTGATTAGGTCAGCTTACTAGCAACCGGTTGCTCACAATGTACTTGTCGTTAAAAGCTAGTCGTGCTAGTCGGTCGGCATGCTCGTTCTGACTTCTCGGGATATGTTGGATCTTGACCGCCTTGAAGTGGGACATGAGCTCAGTGACCCTGGTCAGGTATTTCTTCATTCGGTCTTCCTTGGCTTCATACTCTCTAGTCATTCTGACTTCTCGGGATATGTTGGATCTTGACCGCCTTAAAGTGGGACATGAGCTCAGTGACCCTGGTCAGGTATTTCTTCATTCGGTCCTCCTTGGCTTCATACTCTCTGGTCACCTGCCCTTCAATGAGCTTGGAATCAATGTAAGAAGCTATGCGTGCAGCCCCTGCTTCTATTGCTAGACTCAATCCAGCTATCAGCGCTTCATACTTAGCCTCATTGTTTGTTACGTTGAACCCTAATCAGATAGCGTACTCAATCTCTACTCCCTTGAGAGTAGTCAGTAGAAGCCCCGCACCACTGGATGAGGCAGTGGACGATCTATCCACGAGGAGGGTCTATTCTAATTCAGAGGGCCCCCCCTCATCTATCTTTGTAGGAGTTAGTTATGCTAGGAAATCTGCCAAGACCTGCCCCTTTATAGCAGTCTTCGGTCGGTAGCTAACATCAAACTCACCTAGTTCTGTAGCTCACTTCATTAACCTACTAGGCTACCAGACACTTCCAGTTTCTGTAACACTATTCTTAAAGGTTAGTTTGTCAGCACTATAATTGGGTGGGCTTGGAAATAAGGCCTGAGCCTCCCTGCTATTGTTATAAGCGCGAATGCAAGTTTCTCCACAAGTGGATATCTCAACTTAGCTCTATGGAGGGCTCTACTAATGTAGTACACTAGAACCTGATTGTGCTCATCTCTGACTAAGACTGAGCTTATGGCCACCTCAGACACTGCTAGATATAGAATTAGGTCTTCTCCTTGTGTTGTTTAACCTAGGGTCGGCAAGCATGCCAAGTGCCCTTTGAGATCCTGAAATGACTGTTCAACTTCCTCGGTCCATTCGAATCCTTTCTTCAAAAGGAGAAAGAAAGAAAAGCATATGTTCACTATTTTGAAATGAATTGGTTGAGCGTTGCCACTCTTCCTGCCAGCTGTTGCACATGTATCATGGTCCAAGGCGATTTCATGTTTAAGATTGCCTCAACTTTCTCTGGATTGGCCTCGATTCCCCTGTGAGAAACCATGAATCCCAAGAATTTACTTGTCGACACCCTGAAAGCACACTTAGTGGGATTTAGGTTCATTTAGAACTTCTTTAGGGTGTAGAGAGTTTCTTCCATGTCATCTATGTGCTTTTTGTCTTCCATACTTTTTACTAGTATATCATCTACATAAACTTCAACATTTATCCTAATCTAGGCCTCGAACACTTTGTTCACTAATCTCTGATAGGTGGCTCCAGCATTTTTTAACCTAAAAGGCATGACCTCATAACAATACGTGCCTCGGTTAGTAATGAAGGACTTCTTCTCTCAATCTCCTTTTTCCATCTGTATTTGGTTGTAACCGGAGAACGTGTCCATAAAGTTGAGCAGTGCATGCTTGGAGGTGGAGTCGACTAGTGCATCTATCCTCGGGAGTGGGAAATTGTCCTTAAGGCATGCTTTGTTGAGGTTAGTGAAGTCTATGCACATTCTTCACTTTCCATTGCTTTTCTTAACCAACACCACATTGGCGATCCAGTCAGGATAGGTAACTTCCCATATGAACCTTGCTTTTAATAGTTTGTCCACCTCTTCAGCAATAGCTTGGTTCCTGTTGGTAACCAAAGCCCTCTTCTTCTGTCTGATCAGCCTTGCTAAAGGGTTGACACTCAGCCTATGTGTGATCACTCTTGGGTCGATCCAGGGCATGTTTGCATGCGTCTAGGCGAAGGTGTCTCTGTAGGCCATCATAAGCCTTTGCAAACAGAGTTTGAATTCTTCTGATATAGTCTTCTTGACATGCATAACCCGTTTAGGGCAGTTAGGGTCGATGTTGAGCTCCTCTAGGTCCTCAGTGGGCTCGGTCTGCTTTAATTGAATGTCATCTCTATCTTCTATGTCATCAATGATGAAAGCTTCTTTCGATTCTTTCTCCTTCAAAGATGCCACATAACACTCTCGGGTTGTTGCCTAATCACCTCTGACTTCTCTAACACCCTCCTCTATTGGGAAATGCATCAACAAGTGATAGGTTGAAGTAATAGCCTTCGTCTTGTTAAGTGTCAGCCTGCAGATGATGACATTATATATCGAGGGACAATCAACAACCAAGAAGTCAACTGCTTTGGTCACCTTGTGAGGACTAACCCCAGCTGTCATTGGTAGTGTGATGACCCCAACGGGGTGTAACTTGTCTCTAGTGAACCCTACCAGAGGTGCCACAGTCGGTCGGAGCTTATTTTCTTCAATTCCATTTGCTCGAAGGCAGATAAGTGTAGGATGTCTGCAGAACTGCCGTTGTCTATGAGGATCCTTTTGGTTCAATGACTGGCTATGATCAACGTGACCATTAGGGCCATCCTGAGGGCGTTTAACTCCTCAGGAATCTTCCTCTGTGAATGTGATATCTTCTTGGCAAGTTCGAGGGCACTTCCTGGGTCTGTCAGTTGAGTAAACCTCGTTTTGTGTAGATCTTATCGCCCGTGTATAGGCCTTTTGTGCTGATGACGACTTGCCACCTCCAGCTAATCCTCTAGCAATAACTTTTATCTCTCCCAACTACTCGGGTTTAGGATTCTTTTGCCTCGACGGATCCTCGATCACTCTAGGTGATATCCAAGGATGACCTGCTATAAAGCGCCTCAATCTGCCTTGTCGAATGAATGCTTCTATCTGATCCCTTAGGTCACTGTAATCTTCCATGTTGTGACCGTGGTCGCGATGGAATCGATAATACTTCATTTAGGATCTTTTCTTTGGGGGGTCTTAAGCTTCTCGGGCCACTTCAAGGATGGATCATCCCGTACATACATAAATACTTGCTTGAGGGGTGAGTTGAGTTGGGTATAGACCTGTGCTTATCGGGCTGGTGCACATGCTTCTCTTGGTTGTGTCACCCGGTTGGCATTGTCCCTCGTCCTCGCTTCGCCTTCCTTGGCTTTTGGTTGCTCATCCCTTTTTCTCTTTGATTGCTTTCGAAGTTCATTTCCCTTGTCTTTACTTGTCGTCACTGCATCCTCGACATTCATATGCTTTTGGGCTTACAACATCAACTTGGCCATGTTGCTTGATGGGGATTTGGAAAGAGAGAACAAGAATTTTGTGGGCAGTAGCACACACATGAAGGCAGTGAGCACCACCTTTTCATTGGCGTCGTTTACCTGCATTACTTTCTGGTTAAAATAGGAGACATAGTCTCTTAGTGATTCTCCTTTTGCTTGTTTGACATTGAGCATGTAAGTAGCAGGCCTGCGATAGTGCCTTCCCCTATAAAATGATTGGCAAATAACTGACTTAGTTCAGAGAAGGAGTTGATGCTGTTGGGTTGAAGACTGTTGAACCATTTCCGCGCTAAGCCCTTCAAGGTGGCCGAAAAATCCTTGCACATGACCCCGTCTGAATAATCTTGCGGGAGCATCAAAGTCTTGTATGTTTCGAGGTGCTCGAATGGGTCTTTGCTTCCGTCAAACGACTCAATTTGGGGGATCCCAAACCTTTTAGGGAGAGGATGAGACATGATTATTATGGAGAAGGGATGATCGGTCCTCTGCACCAACGCCTCTATTGTGGAAGGGGTTTATCTCGAAGAGCCTCCACTACCGTGTTAAGCTGATCTTGCATCTCTTGAATACGCTTCTCCTGTTCGATGACTGCTCTTCCACCTATGTCTCTTCCACCTATGTCGCTGGTCTACTGGGACGTGGAGTCCCCTAGACCATGGCTGTCCCCTTGTCTCTCTTTTCTGAGTCCTTATTCAATCTTTGGTCCAGGACACATAGCTTCTTGAGTGTCTTCGTCATCGGAATGCTGGTGCTTTACCCGCTAATGTGAGAAATCACAAGTATACGAATCGCTCAAGTAATAAAGTGTAAGAGTTGAGTGTCGAACCCACGAGGATTGTT
>JAOXJP010179836.1:0-12485 GCA_025762735.1 Platanus orientalis
AACAATTTTTTTGGGATGATCCATATTTGTTTAAGAACTATCTAGATAAAATCATTAGGAGATGTGTGCCTGATTCTGATTGTATGAGTGTTATTTCCTTTTGTCACTTTGAAACATGTGGTGGCCATTTTTTGGCTAAAAAGACTATAGTGAAGATTTTGCAATACAATTTTTGTTGGTCCACTCTTCTTAAGGACACCCATGAATTTTGCAAAGCATGCGAGCGTTGTAAAAAATTAGGAGGAATATCTCATCGAAATATGATTCCTCTTAACCCAATCTTGATTATTGACATATTTGACTGTTGGAGCATTGATTTCATTGGACCATCCCCTCATTCCTTTGGATATCTTTATATCTTAGAAGCCATTGATTATGTGTCAAAATGAATCAAGGCTGTTCCATGCAAAACCAATGACCACAAAATGGTTTTGAGATTTTTAAAAGAAAATGTTTTATTAAGGTTTGGAATGCCACAAGCCATTATCAGTGATGGGGGTACACACTTCTGTAATGGTCCTTTTGAGGCATTGATGAAAAAGTATGGGATAGCCCATAAAGTTGCTACACCCTATCACCCACAGACAAGTGGACAAAAAGAAGTATCCAATTGGGAGATAAAAAATATTTTACAAAAGATGGTGAATCCATATTATAAGGATTGGTTATTATAACTAACCAATAACCGATGCGCTTTGGGCTTACCAAACGACTTTCAAAACCCTGATTGGAATGTCTCTATATCGATTAATCTTTAGAAATACTTGTCACTTGCTTATGGAACTGGAACATAAGGCTTACTGGCAATAAAGACATTCAATTTTAATCTAGATAAAGCAGGTTCGCTTCGTAAGCTTCAATTCAATGAGTTAGAAGAAATCTGGCATGATACTTACATAAGTGCTAGAATTTACAAGGAATGGATGAAGGTATTCTATGACAAGAATATTCTCCGTAAGACCTTTGAATCATCTCAAAAAGTTCTCTTGTATAATTCTAGGCTCCATCTTTTCCCTTGAAAGTTGCGAACTCATTGGACCAGTCCCTTTATTATTAAAATGGTTTATCCTTATGGGACTTTTGAGATTGAAAATCCAAAGAATGGTAATATTTCAAGGTTAATGGACAATGTCTAAAACCGTTATTGGAAAATTTCATCTTGGAGTGGGTGTGTATAAGGTCAAGGAAGATCGGATGAAGGAGTACTTGAGGATGGCCACTGAGCTCATTAGCAAGTTCAAGGGATTCACAATCAAGCATGTCCCCTGGGATCAGAACGCTGAGGCTGATAAGTTAGCTTGGTTGGCCTCATCGTTAGAAGAAGAGTCTAATGGCAATATCTAGATAAAACGCCTCACCAAGCACCTCGCCAAGCCTAGCATATAAGTGCCAAACCAAATAGAAGTTGTGTCAATAGTGAGCAAGGTAACTTAGGAGACCCCTATAGTCAAATTTCTTAAAGAAGGGAAACTACCAGAGGATAAGAATGAGACAAGAAAGTCAAGGTTTCAAGTAGGCCGATACACTCTGATAGGGGATGTACTATACAAAAGAAGCTTCACCCTACCGTATTTGAGGTGTTTGTCACCTCCCGAGATAGAGTATGTAATGAGGGAAGTCCACGAGGGAATATGCGGCAACCAATCTGGTAGCCGAGTCCTTGTACACAAACTTATCCGAGCCGTTTACTATTGGTCGAAGATGCCCATAAGTATGCTTAGAAGTGTGAATGCCAACGATTTTCCAATATACCTCGGCAGCCTACTAAGGACCTCAAACTAATGGCAGGGTCCAGGCCATCCAAACAATAGGGGATTGATATAATGGAACCCTTCCCTTTATGAAAAGGCCAAACCAGATTTATGGTCATCGCCATCGACTATTTCACTAAATGGGTGGAAGCCGAGGCCCTAGCCACCATAACGGAGAACAATATCTGTAACTTCGTATGAAAGTTCATAGTATGCTAGTTCGGCATCCCTTAGGTGCTTGTCATCAACAATTGAAAACAGTTTGACAACGACTACTTCAGGGAATTTTGCTGGCAGCTAGGTATCAAGAACCATTTCTTGTCCCTAGGCCATCTGTAGGTGAATGGGTTGTTAGAAGTGACAAACATGTCTCTCTTAAAATTAAGTAAAACAAGGTTAGAGGCTTCCAAAAAATCCTTGTTAGAAGAGTTATCGAGTGTACTTTGGGCCTACCAGACAACGCCAAGGACCCCGATCAAAGAAACTACTTTCGCACTTGCCTTTGGGAGCGAGGCAGTAATCTCAGTTAGAATTGGGATTACCAACTATCGGACTGAGAAGTTAGATATTGAGTAGAGTCAAAAGGATCTTTGGCTTAACTTAGATCTACTTGAGGAAAAAAGGGAGGGAGCCATGCTTCGGATGGAAGCCTATCAACAGATGATAGCCAAATATTATAATGCCCATGTTGGACTAGGAAGAATCTAAGTGGGCTAGCTCGTACTTTGGAGAGTCAGCCAGGCTGCCCAAAACCTCGCCAAAGGGAAGTTAAGATCAAACTGGGAAGGGCTGTACTGGGTAATAAGATGTAACCGGCCAGGTACCTACGACCTCGAGACACTTGAAGGAAAGATTCTCCTCCATCCATGGAATTCCAAACAGCTACAGAGGTACTACCAATAGGTGTATGTTGAGAGCATAATAAATAGATGGAGACAATAAGTGAAGGCATTTAATTCCATCAATCTGTACAAAAATTTTTTTAGTTGTTTGTCAATAACCCCAAAAGGGGTGCAAAAAGATCCTAACTAGCCCTGAGTAAAACAAAAAATGAATACCAGAAAATACTAAGAACTGCTTCCCACCTTTGAGGTTCGACCCTCCTCAATATCACCCCTAAGAGTTATCTCTTAATCTGCATTAACCTCCGCAGTGCCGAAACTCCCCACGCAGGAGGGTCAATGCCCGAAATATGAAGAGTATACAATGAAGTCCAAGGCAGGAAAATCCTATGCGACCCTTTTTTGAAAAGCCTCAAAGCCATTCAAATAATATTAAGATGAGTCGATGGCAAACTCATCCGACTTCAGGAAAGCCTCCATACTAGCAACAACGCTGGTGGCCTTTGCTTCCCCCACCTTTTCCTTTAAGTCCTTGAGGTACGTCCTTGTAGTAGCAACAATCGCCTTCTCTCTCTCGGCCTCGTTCCAGGCCTCCCTTAATCTAACTCCAACATCCTTCAGCTTCTCCTCTACCTCGGTCAGCCGGGTAGATACGATGGATTTGCCACCCTTAACCTCGGCAAGTTGAGTGAAAAGAACCAAAAGACTAGACTGAGCCTCCACCAACTACTTCTTAAGCTCAATGACATGAGCCTCTAGTCCCACTTTGTGATGGGCACTCATGAGAACGAAAATAACGGTTTGAGAGGCAATAATGAAACGATAAAAAAATAAACAAACACTAAAAGAAAAAAGGAGGAACACTCACCATGTCGAGGTCATATATGGCCCTCTTACCGAGGGAGGCCATAGGAAAAGATTTCAGTGCATCAAGATCGCACTGAGGGATAACTTTTGATATTCTATCCACCGTTAAGTCAGCATGATGGATGAAGGATTCTGGAGGTGGCTCGATTGCATCTCCTTTTCCCTTGTCGGGCCATTAAGTACTAACCTCCGATTCAGGAGCGGGAGCGGAAAACTCAGGCTCTTCCAGGTTAAGGATCATGATCCTAATAACACTCGAGGAGGTTGGCCTTGTTTGAGTATCTGTCTTCGGAGATGGAGGAATAGGCTTCCCAGATGGAGGGGTGGATCCCTTGTTCCTTCTTAATGCTTCTTGCAAAGGATGGGTTAGCTTCAACCTCTTGGCTGAAGAGTCAGATGGCTCCTCGATTTGTTTGCCCCTAGAACGAAGCAACATCTCTGCAATCAACTCCTTCACCATTCTTACACAAATAAAAGAAAATCCATTTGAAAGAGCTGAGAAACATTAAAAAAAAGGATCAATGAGTTTTCAAAAAATCGTTGATGTCACCCCATTCTAATGCTAGAGCTTCTCAAGATGCTTTAAGACCAAGGAGGTGAGCACTCAAGGCCCCAGATGTCACTAAGATCGAAATGTCATGGATAAGGTACTCAATGGCCTGAGTAACCCGAGCACGCTGCGCATTGTCCAAAATAGGCTCCTCCAACATTGCAAAAGACACGATGTGGCAAGTTAGAGTGAGTCAAGCTAGGATGAACCATAAAAAATAAAAGAAAAAAGGAAAAAAAACTCACCCCGGGATGATGACCTTCCCCATAATCGACTGAAATGGGTTGCTTGCTCCACCCAGCTCTCCCATGGACAAAACTCTCAACCCATGCCAAAAACAAAGAAGAATTTACTCTTTCAATTTCTATAAGAGTTAGAAAGGTTTAACCCTATGAGGTTTTGGGACGGATCCCAAGATGTAAAAATATCACCAGTCGGTATGCATCTCCCTAGGTTGGTAGTAGTACAGGAATTCATTCACCGATAATCAGTCCCGGTCATTACTACAGGGAAGCTAACCATGCAGTCGTACATAAACCTCAAGGAGTTTGGCATGATCTGACTCGGGGCTAATCCCAAATGCCTAAGCAAATCGTAGACGAAGTATAGGTATGGGAAGCGAAGGCCTCCGATGAAAGCTTGCTAAAAAAGCTAACCTTGTTGAGAATATGGCAAGACTTCTCGGTTGGATGAGGGATCCAAAGATGAACACCCTTAGGAATTTGGTATGCGACTTGATACCGGGCTATATTGGCCTCGGTAACGGTCGAGGGAACTCCTAAAGAAGTAAAGGGGTAATTCAACCAATTTGTAGGATGAGAGGGATGAGCCCTATCAATGAGCTCCAAGAAAACTTCACTGGCACTAATTGACTCCTATTAGTCTGAAGACTCAAACAACTCCTCTACTGAGTCCATCCTGCCCAAAGCGTAAACTACTTCAACCAACTCGCCTAGGACTAGAAGAAACTCTGCAAAGATATGATCCAGGAAAGAAAGATCACAATGAAGAAGGCTAGGGCTAGGTGAAGACTTCCTATCCCTCAAGAAGGAACAAAAACAGGAAAAGGAAAAACCTAGTGAACTCTTGGTCAGATCTAGCACCACTAAAACAAAACCAACCAGGAGGGAACAATGGGAAATAAAAAACCAAAGAAAAAAAATTGTGAAGAAGAAGAAGCGTACCGAGGAAAGTCAGCCAGAGAGAGGATGATGACGTGGAGGGGCAACAATGGTAGGTCTCATCAACAATTGGAGAACACCATAAAGCAATAGAAAATGTCGTAAGGATGGAGAAACGGGCAAAACATATTTTCAAAATGAGCAAACTAACCACTAGACTTAATATTTATAAGAAAAACAGACGAATTTGAGCCACCCGTTCATACAAAATCTCAACCGATCAAATAATCAAGACTGTCCAATCTTATGATTCCATGTAGAATGAATCACCATTGTCCACACTCGCACGCACGCTCGAGAGATGAACACCACCTTGAGCTCATAACCCGATATAAGGTGCATTAAATGCATCCTTGAATTTACCAAGGAAGAAAAAAGGCACCACCATCATGCGGCAAACATGTCATCATGTGACAAGGGCCAAGATAGTGGTTGAGGATCAGAGAGCCAACTCTAGAGACATGGTGCTGAGAGAATGGTCGAAGGTCAGGGACCCAACCCCAGAGACGGGGCAACAAGGGTCAAGAGAATGGCCGAGGGTTAGAAACCCAACCACAAAGTTGGGGCAACGAGAGCTGAGAGAACAACCAAGGGTCAGAGACCCAACCCCAAAGATGGGGTGACGAGAGCTAAGAAAATGATCGAGGATTAGAGACCCAACCCCAGAGATGGGGCGATAAGGCCCAAGAGAGTGGTTGAGGGTTAGAGACCCAACCACCCTAGAGATAAGGCGACAAGGGCTGAGAGAATGGCTCAGTGTTAGAGAACCAACCTTGGAGACTGGGAGATGAGAGTTGAATTGCCCAACGGTTAGACTTAGAGACACAACCCCAGAGATGGGGTGATAGAGGCTGAGAGAATGGCCTAGGGTCATAGACCCAACCCCGAAGACGGGGCAACGAGAGCTGAGAGAATGATTTGGTGATGTATATTGTCAATTCCATAATCTGTAAAATACATAGTGGTATATTAGGCATGGCATGAGCACATTGTATATCTTGAGTTATGTTGTAATCATCAAAGTGGTTGGTTCCCAAGATGGAAGACGAGCTCCAATCACTTGAAGCCCGAGGATGATTCCTCCCCAAAGTTGTCAAGGTTCAAAATCTTGAATACTCGAAGTTCATCAAGCTCAAGAAATGTTTGTGAAGATATTTAACATGATAGACATAGGTTAAAGAACTTAAAAAACCTTTTCATAATTGTATGGACCAACGAATGCCACCTACATGTGATCCCAAGTGAGTGGAAGTAGGTTTTAGGAAAAATGGCAAAAAAATAGGCGAATCAGATTGATCCAGAGTGGATCGGATCAATCCGCACTTAGCGGATCGATCCACTACTTACCGGATTGATCCGATGAAGCTCGGGTGTCTTAGACTGAGACACCAGATCAATCTGGGGATGCCGGATTGATCCGGCTAATCGATTCGAGCGGATTAATCCAACATAGCCGGATTGATCCAAAATCGCTCGGATAGATCCGACATCCCCAGATTGATCCGAAATCGCAAAAATTCAAAAAATATAACAGATCAACGTCTGCTATTTTTTGATCGTTGGGATAAATGCCAAATCAAGGGTGCACGAATATGCTTTTCCCCTATAAATATGAAAGGAGCTCAAATGAGTTCTCTAACACACCAATCCACATTTGAACACAAAAGAGAAGAATAGCTAAGGCATTTACACCTCCCAACTACCAAAGGCTCTCTTCTATGAGCATTGATTAAAGATCAAGGAGCCTTTAGGTGCTTCCCTAGCACTCCACACTTGAAGAGCTAGAAGAGGGAAGCAAGGAAAATGATTTACTCACAAGTAAACCCTTGTTAGAAGCTCCAAGAAGCAAATAAGCACTCTTGGAAGCCTGGTGGAATTTATTGGCATACAAGCTCAACAAAGGAGCAACCACCTCCATGTGCATTAAGCAATACATAAACCTTGTGAGGTAACTTGTATTAAATTTTGTCTATTTTGAAATCTTAGCACCCGCCGGAGACACCGGGTGTAGACTACACCCGCTAAAAACATCGAGTGTAGACCATAGCACTACCGTTGGAGACGCCGGTAGTGTAGACGAATACTTGTAGGAGATGCCGGGTATAGACCTCTCTTGCCGGAGACACTGGGAGTAGAGCTTGCTATGCAAGTGGATAGGTTTTATAATTTTAACCTTGATTGTAATGCAATTCAATCTAAATAAAATTTAGACGCTCGGTTGGGAGCTTTGAAAGTGGATGTAGGTCTAAGTGTCGAACCACTATAAATATTGTGCTGTGTGAATTGTCTCTTCTCTCTATATTACATGGCATGTTTATCATTTTATATATGATATTTCATTTGCAATTAAGTGAAAAACATAAAGAAATTGAAAGATCAATATCATGACTTGCCATTACATTGCACTTGAATTTACAATAATTAAAGCATACTTATAAGTTCATTAAAATTCTAAGTATTATAATAAACATCTTAAATTGGAATTTTAATTGGGGGTAAATTAAAAAGAGTTTTAGATATTCTATTCACCCCCTCTAGGAAAAGATCGGACTTTCATGGTCGAGGGTCAAAGACCCAACCCCAGATACGGGGTGACGAGAGCTAAGAGAATGATCGAGGGTTAAAGGCCTAACCCCAGATATGGGGCGATGAGAGCTAAGAGAATGGCCAAGGATTACAAACCCAACCCCAGAGATAGGGTGACAATGGTCGAGAGAACGAACAAGGGTTAGAGACCTAACGCTAGCGACGGGGAAACGAGGGCCGAGGGTTAGAGACCTAACCTTAGAGACGGGGTGATGAGAGCTAAGAGAACAACCAAGGGTTAGAGACCTAACCCTAGAGATGGGGCAACTATAGTTGAGGGTCAAAGACCTAACCTCTGAGATGGAGTGACGAGGGCCGAGAATAGGCAAGGTCATAGGTCTAACCTCTGAATAAAGAAAAGGGAGAAGAAAAATGAACGAGAAGTATATAGGCATCTCATAACACTCACGACATGCACGAAAGTGTTAAAAAATGGTTCCGTTTATTAAAAAAGAAAAGGTGTACACCAATAGTTGAGGGAGGGCACATATGAAAACTCTAGAAAAAAATCATCATCATCAAGTAGTGCTAGCATAATTTGTCACATCGGCCTCAACCCTTGCTTCGAAAACAGACCCAAAATCATCATTTGGGGAAAACTTGGAAAAGTCCACCTCTGGATATTCGCGAGTTGCTTGGTGATGAAGAGTGTTGAAACTACTATAGAAATAATATGACGAGTTCATAGCATACTCGCCCAATGCCTTGAAGTCGGTCATTGCGGCCTCAACAATAATCGACTTCTCCTCCTCAACTTACCTCTATAAATCATCGAAGGACTTCTCCAAAGTTGCGACCTTGTCCTTCTCCATTAAAGCCTCATTTTGAGCCTCCTTTAACTATGATTCCACCTCAGCCAGCCTATCTAACATGGACAAGCGGCCTAACTCCATTTCCACCAACTTTGCAGATAGAGATGATCAATCCACCTAGGCTTCCACTAGCTTAGTGGCTAAGATAAATTCCCTTTCTCTAACCTCGGTCAGAGTGGCTGATAGGGTCAGGATAGATGCCTCGGATTCTACTAGCTTCTTCTTCAACTCACTAGCACCGCTCTCAGTACCTACGTGACACTAAGAGCTGGTAAGGACGACAACAAGAACCTGTGGACCGAGGGGAAGAAGCCCATTTTTTCTTTAAAAAAGAGGAAAAGAGAAAAAGACCAAAGAAAATAGATGGTACTTTCCTAGCTCTTGTACTAAGTTCTTGGTGAGAGTAGTAGTAGGAAGAGCTTCAAAGCTTTCAATATCTCACCAAGGAATGACATTGGAGAGCTTGCTAAATGCTAGGTTGGCATTTTCCATAAAGGATTCCGAGGTAGACCCCTTCCCTTTGTTGATGTGCCAAATGGAAGAGGTTTTCGTCCATCCACTCTTCTTTAAGCCTTAAACGCAATGATAGTCGGAATGGGGGGTAAGATGGATGTAGATAGAGGAACCTGAGCTGGAACCAAAAAAGGCTGCACAGTGACTACTGGGGTTGGTGAGGGAGCCTGCTCAAAGGACATTGTAGGGACCCTTTAGGGTGGTTCAGCTTGAGTAGGTTTTGGGATGGAACCCCTGGCTGACCCCACCTTCAGCGGTGGCTTAAGATGGGTATTCTACTTCTTTGAATTAACAACAAACAGGTCCACAACGGCCTCTACCTTTTGAACTAGACCCACCCTCTGAAGCATCTCCTTCACAAATTAGGGATTTATCTCTGCATGACCAGACCAAGTCATAACCAAAGCCTATACACATGAATGAAAAGGTAAAAAGAAAGAAAAAAAGGGAAAGGGGGGAGGAAAGTACCCATGGAACCCCCGTCTTTGAAAATCTTGAAAAATAGGATATAAAACCAGCACTTTTCTTTGTAAAACGGGATTCAGGAACACTAAGGATTTATACAATACAGACCTGAGATGAAAATATGTAGATTTCCTTACAAATCAATGGATAAATACCTTTAAAAATATAGAAGTTCAAAACAACAACAACAACAACAACAAACAACGTTATCCCAACTATTTGGGGTCAACTACACGAATCCTATTCCCCCATTTTGCTTTGTTTAGGGCTGCAGGCATCGTGGAAAGACCGGGTGGTCTGCCCACCCCACTTCGGGGAACCGTACCCAACCAACTCTGGTTAGCCTCTGGGCTTTTGGTCTGGAGTCGCCACCAACTCGGGCTTTTACAGACAGGGTTGGACGCTTGCCTCCTTTCCCCAATTACGAGCTTGTGAGGCTTAGGTCTAGGCACTTGGGCCTAGGGTTTGACTCTCTGGTTAGTCTGGTTTTCAGGGTTTTGAGTAAGCTGTTTGGTTGTAATTGGGGAAGGTGTTAGACACCCCAATTACTCACCTTTGTAGAGTGGCTCCTCTGACCTAGCAACATTGGTATTTTATTAAATAGTGAAAATTCAAAAAATATTTTTAAATGATTTTTTGTATCAGTATGCCTAAACTTTATTTAGTTCGGCTGATCTTTGAGTACGCCTAAACTTAATTCCAGGATGGAATTCAGGCATACTTCCCTAAAATGGGTTTTTACAATTTTATTTTATTAACAAGGGCATGTTTTAGGGTTATCAGAGTTTAGATCCAAGTTCAATAGGTCTTCAGAGATAATTAGTCTTTTGATTATTCTCTGTTTGCCTAACAAGGGCAAAACTATGATTTTTTTAGTATGCTCGATCTTTCAGGCATACGCTTGATCTTTGGTACGCCTGATCTTTCACAGAATGAAAGTTCAGGTGTATTGCTTTGGATGGGCCCTACTTAATTTTTGAAATCAATTCCAGATTCTGGAATTCACTCAGGAAGTATGTTCTGGTGGTTTTATATATCAATGGGTTGCTGTGAACTATCAGACACTTGGGGATAGAAAGAGATATCATCCTAATTAGGTACACCTGAATGATCAGGGTACACTTGAAATACCGGTGCGCGTGATCTTTCACAGGCGTACCAACCTAAATGACCCTACTCAACCTCTGTGACTCATTAGTCAAATTGGAATTTTAAAATAAATGTTTTCTAAGGGCATAGAGGTCTTTATGAGCTAACACAACATCCAAGGATAATTGGAAATTTTTTATTCTGGTATGCTTGAAACACAGGTACGCCTGATCTTTCATAGAGTGAAAGATCAGGCGTATTGTGTGTTTTGCAGAAATCCAACAACACTTTATGGATTTTTGAGCTATTGTCTGAGGTCCACAAACTATGGGGATTTTCGGGGGTGTGGGTGATTACCTCAGAGAGGCCTAACCCTTGGGGACAAGGTGGGACCCTATTTTGGATTTTTACAAATGGATGAATACAGTGTTTTTAACACATATTTGAAAATAAAGTTAGGGTTGTGGGACCCATTTCTTGAAATTTAAAAATGGGACAGACCTCAAATTTGGCAGGGAAGTCAGGGGGTGAGGTGTACACTCCTAGTTTAAATTTAAGACTCCAATTCTATATATATGCAAAGTTATGGTATGAACAAGATGGGTAACTCACTAAAAGAAGATTTTGGACAACAATGAGTATATTAGAAAATAAATAATAGAAAAAATAACAAAACATGATAAAAATACCCACAAAAATTTAGTTGGATGTCTAAACGAATTAACTAAACAATAGAAAAATAAACAAAGTTGAATTCTTTTTTCAGAGAAAATAAAAAATCAAACACTAAGGCTGACTTTTTTTATACAATGTGTGAACACACTGTTTAAGGGAGAAAGTTGGGCCCATTTTTGGAGTCTGGTTGGAAGGAGGGAGAGGAAGAAATGGGTGGAGGGGAAGGAGGGGTGAGGTGTGTGGCTAGGGTGAGGAGGTGGGGGGCGAGTGAGGGGGTTTGTGGAGGTGGGAGAAGTTGGTGGAGGCTTCTAGAAAGGGGGGGTGAGGTGTGTGGATGGGGTGAAGGGATGGGAGAGTGTAGGGTTTAGGAAATGTTTAGGGGGTATTTTGGGTAAAAATTGGGTTTTTTTTTAAAAGAAGTAATAATTACTTTTTTCGAATTTTTCATCTTTACTGCCTGAGCTTACTTTTTTGGGTTTTATAACTCTAAACATCTCAAGGCACTACAACAAAATTAGTTTTTGGCAACATGTCTTTAGGCAACGTTTTTGTTAAAGTGTTGTATAAAGTTTATAATATGCAGTGTTTTCTACAGAAAATGCTACGAAAAGGAAATAAATAAATATGCAATATTTTTAAAACGCTATAAAAACTTAAATAAGCAGCGTTTTTATAATAGGCTGCAAAAATTTATATTTATACAACGTTTTTAAGCGCTGACTAAAGAACTTGTAAATCTCTATTGTGTGTGTCAACACAAAATGAGCATATGCAACGTTTTTAAAACACTGCATAAGCTTAAAATAAGCAACGTTAATGTAGGTAGTGTTTTTATACTTTTATAACATTGTATAAACTTGTTGCATGCCAACTTTTTTCCCCTCATATCCTTCCGCGAAAAGCAGTAGCTCTCTCTTTGGATTTAGGGTTTTTATCCCATCTTCTTGTGAAAAGTTCTCCACAAAGCCAAATCTTACGCATTGCTTTTGTTATGGTTTTTCTATCCACCTCTTTGCTTTAACCTGAAAACTCAACACCTCCTTGCATCTTTTATCTATCGCCTGGTGTTCAGCCCGTGTTCGAGCATACGGGGTAGAAGAGTGAAGAAGAGAAGGATAAAGAGAAAGCATCTCAATCTACTGCCATTGAAGGGC
>JAOXJP010179847.1:0-12002 GCA_025762735.1 Platanus orientalis
TTAGCTCCCTGATCGAGGGCGGATGTAGAGGGTGCAACATCAACAGAATGGTCCTTAACCGTAGGGGAAGAATACGGGGGAGCAATTGAAGTAATGGGGGTCTGGGAGGCTATAAAGTCCCAAGTCTCCTCGCCAAGAATCACGGAGACGACCAGGGAAATAGTCAGCTACAAAGTCGCGGTTGGAACCCTGCTCGAGGAGAGGGGAGAGCGATGCTCAGTGTCCTCGTCCAAGTGGACGATGGGGATTGTAGTGGGAGCCAAGGGCATAGGGACGATCTTGGGAGTGGCAGTCTCGGAAGGTCCTCCAGGAAGGATATGGTGCTTCCTCTTCTTCGAGGCCACGGCCACCCACGCTCGGGTTATCGACAGCTGAGGAGCCTTCTTCACCCCCTAGGCCGCATCCCTGATTTTCTTGGCCTTGCCCAAAAAACTTCTGTTGGTCTTCATAGCTGCATAATGAAAAACCTGAGGTCAGAACATAATAATAAAACAAAAAAGGGGGAGAAGAAAAAAGAACAAGAGAGGAAAAGAGGGGTGTGGGTGCATTAACAGAGGGGTCGGACCAAACCCGCACTCAAAAAGCATGGCAGGCGTGGCTAGGTCCAAGAAGGCGTGAATGGAAAAATTCATGACCCTCTTAATGCGATCCTCCTCCTCCTTAGAAGCCTTGCCTGCTTCGATGGCTATATATGAAAAAAAAAGGAAAAAGGGTACACACATTAAAGATAGAAAAAATGGAGGGGGAAAATACACACACAAGAAGAATGACCGCTTACCTATCGGGCTAATGATTGATGCCCAACGTCGGTTGAACTTCACCTCTAGTACCTCATCCGGTGAGCATTCCCAGTTCTCACCTGAGACAAAAAAGTATCGAGTCTTCCACTTGCTACATGAACTCGGGAGTCCCGTCACCAAAGTCATTGGTGGGTCCCGACTAGCGAAAAAGAACTATCCCGGTTCTTGTTCTTTAACGACATAGCTGCGAAAGAATTCGCTTACAATGAGGTGGTGCCGACCTTGGAAAGTCAACTCCCACAGCACCATGCACCCGATGGCTATCTGCCAAGCATTAGGCATTAGTTGCCCAAGTGCCAACCCAAGATGGAGCAACAATTCCTTGAGGAACCAGGGAACCAGGAACCTAAGGCCCGCTATAAGGGCTTGCTCGTATAGCGCTACGCTATTGCCCGGTGCTTCAAAAGCCCGACCTCCCCCGGAGCAATGAGGATTACCCCCTTAGGGATTTGATAAGCCGTGCGGTACTAGGTGAAGGTCCTCACTCCCAACTCAGAGGCGTACTGGGTAGCCTTGAAGTCCTCTTCAGGAGAAATCTCTCTGGCCGCCCCTCTGGAACTAGTCGAGGCAAGCTCGGTAGCCTACCCTGAAGGAACTTGCCAGACTTTCGAGAAGTCGTCAGCCCCATCGACCATCCTGTTGACGGTATCCCTGGACACCATCCATATGACGAACGAACACAGGCAAGGGCACAAAACCAAAAAAAGAAAACAACAAACCAAAGATTGTCGGAAAAAGAGGGACCAACAACACCAACGGACACGAATAAACGCTACCGGAAGAAAGGGAAAAGCACCAACAAAAAGAGAAAAAATAGGTGCCAAAAAGGAAATGAACAAGACGAAACTCAAAAAAAAAAAAGCAACAACAACAATACTTGGGAAATCGCCGGAGTTTGGCAAATAAACTTCACTCGAACAAGAGACAGTCACTGGAATAACGAGAATGGCAAAATAAGTTGACGTGTAAGCAGTGGGTTGCGAGAGCACAACTGATCACTGGAAGTCGCCTCAGAAAGGGAAAACACGAAGCAGAGGTGGGAAGAAAACAAAAACAGGGATGAAGGGCATATTTCTAGGAAATTCCGACTGTCCCCGACCCTACATCTATCGCCCATCTAAGGGCTGACGAAACAAATCCAGGAAACAAAACGACACACGAATCTCTAAAAAATTGAAAAGGTTGCACGACAGCCATTAGATAACCTAGGAATCCAAAATGACACAACGTTTGATCTGACCCCTAACCGGCGCACCCACGCCCTCTCGGTTATTGAGACACATTAAATTTGAGGCCATCATTAATACCAGTCCCAACCAACTCCACCTCGACAGTCGAAAAGACACCACCAGTGCCTAAAAAGGTTGTTGAGGGGCATAGGTGATTCACATTCCTAGGCCACGTAACCATACGCCTGGGAATGGGGGACAACTGATGGGGAAAGCTACGACCCGAGAAAGACGAGGCCAAGGAGAGCGACCCTAAAAGGCGAAGCCCAGGAGGTCCCAAGGATCCTAACCCATGACCTCCCGACTACCAGAAACCGGAACCCCAGACTACCCCAGGACCGAAGCCTCCTACCCTAAGCTAGAATCGCTCTGCGGCGGCTCGACCCCAGGTAATCGTGCCAAATAATCTTAACCACCATCTAAGGCACTCGACACCTAAGGATCACGCGAGAACCCCGGGGCTCTTAATCCCTGCCAAGGCCTCGGCTGTCGGAGGAGACGATCCCGACTGAGTCAGCTTGAGGATAAGCCTGATCCAAAAAACCGTTATCTGAACACCTCCTAGAGAAAACCTGCCAAATCTAAGAGAAGACAGACGAGATATGGCCAAAGACGTGAGCGATAGTGCCACACAAGGACGTGGGCTACAGTGCCACACGAGGATGGCAAAAAACGACAGGAATGATGCTCCAACCTATAAATACCGGCAGCAATTTATCTTCTAAGATAAGATGCTAAGAAAATCCTATCACCAAAGTGTTCTACCTACAGTCTCCTGGATCTCTCTGACTTGATCATCGGAGAGCTAGAGATCGGCACACCACCGGGGGTACTAGTTCCCTGACCTTCTAGTGTCTCATGTGTGCAGGAATTGCCCCGTCAAGTACCTAGGTTAATCGCAAACCATATGATTGGCGCAAAGGGAGGCCCTTCTTCCAATACGCCATCATTGGGCTTCATCTGAACTCTGGAGTATAAATATATGCAACTCTCGAGCTTCATTTAGCCCTAGGTTTCGAAGTTTTGGTATCAAAAGAAACGAATCTTTCCAAGGGATTAAGATTTAGGGTTTTGAAGGGGGAGGGGAGTTTAGAAACAGATGGCGTTGGGGCATATAGTGGACAAATTGTGTTGGGGGCAATGGCAGGGGAGTTGTTGAAAGCGATTTTAGAGGTGAAGAATAAGGCAGTTAATTACAAGGCCTATTTAGAACGCCTCGAAGTAACTCTTAGAAGAATTCATCCTAAAATTGAAGAGATAGAACGTTTGGATGATGAGTTAAGTTTAACAGATCATCAGAGAATCGATATCAAGGAAATCACTGGCCAATTAGAGAGAGGGAAAGATTTCGTTCTAAAGTGCTCGAAGATCCACCCCTTGAACTACTACTAGAAGTTTCGGCACTCGAAGAAGATTCTCAAATTGGATGAAACCATACTTAGGTTTTTCCAGCTTGACGTGCAGGTGGATATGTGGCGCGGTATCAAACAACGTCCGGTCGAATTCAAACAAGTGAGTCAGAAATTCGATGATTTAAGTTTGCAAGAAGGTTATAGGGGTGTCTCTCGCATTGGGTCCATGGGTTCGTGCGTGGTTCCTGATAATCACACATCGTGTTGTTGGATTGGATGTTCCTCTCATAGAATTGAAGATGGAATTGCTCAGAGATGTAACGGTTCTTGGACCATGTGCTCCTGGGGGATGTGGGAAGACGACGTTAGCCACCATGCTTTGCAAAGACAAAGAAGTGACAGATATGGATTCCAAAGGCTTTTTTTTTTCTTTTCTTTTCTTTGTTCACCTATGATTTTTCACTAAAAATGACATCCAAGTAAAGAAGCATCCAATTTCTGTTGCCCACGACATAGAACCCTGCCATGAGCAAATTTCGTCTCTAAGTTTAGCCATTTTAATAGCCAATGCTCTGTCCAAATATTGTAATCTAAATTTTTACTGCATGAGTCAAATTTAATTGCACCCATAAGTATTCAAGCCCCCCTCCCCCCCTTTTGTATAGACGCTTAACAATTAAGTTAGGAAATTACACATTGGATTTTAGGTGGATCATGTTATTGATGACTTGATGCAGGTCAACTTAAATTTATGATAACAATTTGGTACAACCTTGATTCATAAATCTCATCATGATCATCTTAAAGATTTGTGTACACATTCTATTTAGGCCCTGTCTTATTGTCATGAAAAGGTTTTCTCATGACAAAATTTTCTCTAAAAATCATTTTTAAGCTTTATGGTTGCCATGAAAAGTTGGTTTTCTTAAGATTCTTTTCTTTCCTTTTCTTGTGGGATTTTCTTTTCTTTTCTTTTCTATACAATTCAAGGCAACCAGACTGGGCCTTAGTGGAATTCGTTACTTCTCAGAATAATGAATGTTTTTTCATACCTTCAGATGTGGAAACACTTTTATTGCAAAGCTTGGTAAGCTCAATTATAAGGGGCAAGATTTACCTGCCCATTAAAAAGAATTCTCTGAAGTCCTCCCAAGCGTCATTCCATTGTCGAATCATCTGTTTGATTATCTTCTTCTTCTTTTTTTTTTTTGGTTATTTACATCTGTTTAATTATATTGTGAATGGTTGTATACATATGATACTGACACTTCAAGGATATGCGAGACCCCCCCTCCAATTCTGTTATTTTATTTTTCCTTTATATAGAACAGTCAGTCAAAGTGTTCTGTCTGTAACAACTGTATTGTACTCTGTTTGGACAGGCAGATTCAAGAAGAACATATTTTTTGTAACTGTTTCAAGCTCGCCCAACTTAAGGTTGATTATACAGAGATTATTTAAACAGATGGATGGTGATGAGCCTGAATTTCTAAGTGAAGAAGATGCAGTTAAGCAGTTTAGATACCTACTGAAGCAGAAAGAAAAAAAAAATCACAATACATACTGTTGGTTCTGGATGATGTTTGGACGGAATCAGTTGTACATAACCTTCTCCCCAAAACAAAAGGATTTAAAACACTAGTTACATCAAGAGCCCGATTTCAGAAATTGGATGCTAATTATTCTTTGAAAATGTTGAGCCATCAAGATGCCTTGACCCTCTTTCGACATGAAGCATTACCCCAACATGGGAATGAGAACTATGTGCCAGATGAAGCTCTTCTAGATAAGGTGGTTTTTCTATCTTCCATCTGTACACGTGCATTGATGCAATAGAATATAAATCCAAGCATAGATTAACATCTGTGTGTATAGAGCATTCTACCCTTTTTGTAACACAAATAGCCTTATTTTTTCATATTTTTAGATAATTTGTAGTGGCAACTTTTTCCTTTTTTATTGATGTCTTCTTCCTCTGTTATTTCCTTCGTCCCATTATAACTAGATCTTTCACTACAATAAATTTGGGGATTTTTTGGATATACTTCAAGAAACAGGAACATTTGACTCATATTTAAGTTCCAAAACAAATAACCCACATATTTCTAATAACTATGATACAAAAGGGATCTTACATAATTCCATCCCTACAAGTTTGACGGCTATTTTCTGCATCAAAATAAGGTTAAAAAGTAGGGCTTCTGAAACTGTTGGCTATTTGTAATCACTCTTCTTCTTTCACTCAATAACTGAATGTACGTTGTGATTTTGAATTGCAGATAGTGGGAAGTTGCAAGGGATTTCCTTTGGCTCTAAGGGTGATTAGCCATTTGCTGTGCTTTCAGCCTGAAAGGAAGTGGCAAAGCACAGAGAGGAAACTATCAGAAGCCTGCTTCAATTTTGATTCCCATAAGGAGTTGCTGGATTGTCTCGCAACCAGCCTAGAATCCTTAGATGATGCGGTTCAAGAGTGTTTTCTGGACTTGGGTTGCTTTCTAGAAGACCAAAGAATCCCTGCCTCTGTTGTGATAGATATTTGGGTTGAACTCTACGGACTTGATGAAGATGATGCATATGTCAACCTCGTTGAGCTTTCGACTCAAAGTCCTATTGAACTGGTTGAACGTACAAGGTAGAATAGTAATCTTTTCCACTTATGCCCTTGCCTACATGAATTGATAATTTATATATGCAAATCTTTTACAACTGATTAAAATCTCAACCCCTGGAATAATCACGTTTAGGGAGAAATTTCCCGAATGCTTTGAAACCCATTGTGAACATTTATATTGGATCAATTTGTTTCCTTTATCTTTTGCTATTATATTTTTTTGAACAACAAATTGGCATGGCCTCAACAAGGCCTGTCCAATTGTAAATAATGTGTCTCTTTTTGAGCAACAAAATTATTCTTTTGTATCAGGAAAGATGCAGGAGATGCTTATGGTAGCTTAAATGATTTGTTCATTTTCCAACATGATCTGCTCAGAGACTTGGCTATCTATCAGAGCCGGCAGCAAGGTAAGGGTAAAAGACTTATCATGACCAGAAGAGAAGAAGGCATTCCCAACAGTTGGGGGGAAAAAGATCACCAGGACCTCAGTGCCCACCTTGTCTCTATCCACACGGGTTTCCTGATCTTCATTCTAGCACACCTAACTGTTACATTTTTGTTGATTTTCTCCGCATCATAAATAATAATACAGTTGTTTGCAGATGAAATGTATCTCACTTGCTGGTGTGACATGCAACTTCCCGCAGTTGAGGTTCTAATCCTAAATTCTTGGGGATGAAGTATACCTTACCCCCGTTCATGGAGAAAATGGGGAAGCTAAAGGTTCTGATCATCACAAACCATGAACAGAGCCACACCAAGCTAAGTGACTTGTCCACACTTGGTGATTTGCCCAATCTAAAGAGACTAAGGTTGGAGAAGGTTTCAATTCCTTCTTTTGATGAAATCCCAATGCCATTGAAGAATTTGCGTAAGATATCATTGGTTAACTGTGAAGTTGGCCAAGCTTTGAGGAACTATTCTGTCAAGATCCCCAAAATGTTTCCAAATCTTATTGAGATTGACATTGACTATTGCAATGATCTGGTGGAACTGCCCCCAGGAATATGTGATGTCATCCACTTGCAGAAGCTTAGCATCACCAACTGTCACCATCTACCTACACTACCTGAAGGAATTGGACTTATGGCCAATTTAACAGAGTTGAGCCTGCATGCCTGTACTGAAATTGTAGCATACCGGAGTCCATACAGGAACTTCAAAAGCTAAGGTTTCTTGATATATCTGATTGTTTGAACATAGGGAGGTTGCCTGAAGGAATAGGTGAGTTGCGTGGTTTGAAAAAACTTGACATGAGATGGTGCTCTAGAGTGAGGGAATTGCCTGGTTCATTCATGTATCTTGAGCATCTAAAGATTGTGATCTGCGATGAAGAGACGGCCGGTCTTTGGGAACCTTTCTATTTACCTGGGCTGAAGGTATCAGTGCTTAAAGACAACATTGACTTGAATTGTCTTGGGATCGATCCCTATTGAGAGGATTTCTTGTAGAAGCAACAGTGATTAAATTCTTTGCAAAAGGGCCCGATAGATTGTGACTGGTTGACAAAGACGAATGATCAAGTGAAACACGTAGGGGACGTCTTTATATTTCTGAGTGTTCTTCTTGTTGGATACATAGAAAATAGGTCCCACAATGCCATTGTATTTGCGCATGCGATGTAAAAAGAGAGACCAACTAATATGGTTTCAATGCTGTTGGTTATATCCTTTAGTTTGGGAACATCCACGAAGAGGTACGCAAGAAGCAAAGAAGGTATTGTAGCCATCATATTGTAATAATATGGAAATAAGTAAAGGGCTTTACCTAACATTTTGCCTTTTTATACCGAAAACAAGTTTGAGATGAGTTCCAATAAGATATGGTGGGAATGGATTGTTGTAAAATAATATTATTTAAAGGATTTTGATGATCAAAGTTATATTATCGTTTGCTTTATTTGGATCTTTAGTACTGTTGGAAGTTGTTCCATTAATATAACGTTGAGAAGGATTTAAGTTGAATTCTATTGTGTTGTGCAGAAACTATATTTGGGATCATACGCAATAAAATAAAAGAGAGAAAATGATGCACACAACAAGAACAAGACGATTTACATGGTTCGGCTTGAAACCTGCATCCACGAGCGAGAATGGCGAGAGAGCTTTCACTAAGATCAAAAACAGAGATTACAATGAATAGTGTAGTGGCACGGAAAATGAGAACCCCCAAATATAAACCCCAAATTCACAATCTTCGCGAGTCGGATCTGAACCCCAAATCGGACACAAAATATGGGTAAACAAATTTCGGCCTTTCGCCTATAAATGGGTCATATTCGAGTTTTCTTTGGATTGTCATCCGGGTTACATCTCGGGTTGAATATAAGACATTAACCCAACAAATCTCCACCTTGGCTTGAATTCTACCAGGGCTACATAGTATAGAACACTCTACTCCCATCTTCTCCACACAACCTTGAAGGATAACTCTAGATGCTGCAAATACCAATCAAGTCCAAGCAATGCTTGGACTTGAATGCTGAAAGTGATTTGGTCATCATGTTTGCTGAATTATCACCTATGCTAATCTTCTTAACAACGATTTGGTCTTGCAAGACAATCTCAAGTATGAAGTGATATCTGACATCAATGTGTTTATTATTCTCATGATACATCTGGTTTTTAGTTAGATGTATAGCATTGTGACTATTACAATGCATAACAGTCAAGTCCTAGTGCAGAATTAGCTCTCTAAGTAAGCCTCTCAACCAAATAGCCTCATTTATTGCCTTTGTCGCCACCATATACTCAGCCCAGCTAGAGATGGGTCTCTTATATCTCCAACAGATCTGCTGCTCAACTGAATCCCAATATAGCTGAGTTGATCCAACCAGCTTCATCTTAGCGAATTTTACTTTCTTATGAAGAGAGATATCATACCAGTCAAAGTACTGGTCCATGTCTCTAATCTAGTCCAAGAAGCACTAGGGGTCTAAGCGTCCATCAAAAGTGGGCACCTCAACCCTCATAGCTTTTAGGGTTGTCTCCTCAAGGTCTATAGGCTTTTTACCATCTTTGTACCCATGTTGTCTCTTAAAACCCCTAGGATCAACATCCCCCATCCTCAAAATCTAGAGTCTCAGCCCTGGGCTGAACCCTCCTCTCAAGTCCCTCTGGGTGAAGTGAGGACTTACCCCTAAGTGTGGTTCTCTTGGGCTTATGCATAGGCTCAAGATTGGGAATACGTCTACCACGACTATGTATAAATCTCTGACCCGAATGATGGTCTAGAGTAGGACATATGTGAATTCCTCTCCCATCCTGAGAATCTCTCATGGTACGGGGAGCCAACTCTCTACGGACTTCTTGCATTTGCTCGAGGATATTCTTGTGACTAGCTTCCATAGCTAGGGTCAACCTATCCACCCTCTCCGCTAAGTCCCTAAAGGCTGGGTCTTGAATAAGCTGGGAAGTAGTCTCTCCTACTAAGGACATCTTGCGGTGATAATCAAGTCCGAACCTAGTGGGCATACACCAAAGAAACACAGGATAGTAGACTCTAGACTCCTTAAGAGAATGCCTAAAACTTTAAATGTGGAAAATGCCTGAGACACTAAAGAAGGCATGCTAGAATGCAATGCAAAGTATGGTAATGCAAGAAACTAACCTACTTTGCAAAACTACACTTAAAGTGCAACCTAAAGGTGACTAAAACATAAACCTAAGTTTTGATATCAAATCTGATGCAACATGCATGTAAGTAAGGGAATTGTGTGTATAGAAGATAGATATAAAATCACAAAAACAAATAAGTGTTATAACCTAAATTCATACTCGCACCAATCACATGCAAAATTAGGAAGTTCTTAAGTTAGAATCATCATGCATTAAAAGAGTTAAAGACAACAAAACAATAAACAATAAAGAATCCTAATTAATAGATTAAGACACTCAACTAATTTAAAGAACTAGAAATTTTGAGCTTGTTACCCAGAAAATTTGATGGTAATATATGCCATAAAAGTGTTTAATTAATTGTATTAATGGAGGAAAACAATAAACGGACTAGGGGTTTTGCTTTGGGGAATTAAAAAAATGGGATTAGGCATGTCTAAGGTTAGAAAAATAGGAGTGAGGGATTAAAAATATGCTCTGAACACTAACACCACAGCCCAAAAACATATGCCATAACTTTCCAACAGATTACCACTCTTAAGGAATTCAAAGGAGATGTAAACAAAAAGGATATGACCTGATTTTAATGGTCTGCAGTCCTTGGATATCCCTTTGAAAAAAAATCCATCTAAATTGCATGCATAAGGCTCTCAAACAAGGAAGTCTGATGAAGATGACACTTTGGTCAGCTTTTCTATAAGTGCCACCACCCCTACAATAACCCAAGCTAGGGCTTGCTTTTGATGGAGATTTTCTGGAGAGTGAAGCAATCAGGTATGTCGCATAGGGGTGTAGATCACCCTAGAAATACCAAATCGATGAAAGCTTGGGTCAGTCGGGGCTAGTACTCGATCTCCTACAAGATGTTCAGCACACTGTTTCATGCTTGGGATGAAGAAATCTGAGGTAATTCTTTCCAAAAACTGAAAATGTAATCAATCCTCCACTTCAAATAGGATTGTCCAGCCCTTTGGCACACTCCAGATGTGTTGTCTTGCTCAAAACTTCGAAGATGAAGATGTGGAAAGCAATCTATTGAAGTTGGTATGATATTCAGCAAACAAGAAATTTGTAGAATAAAATGTTAGATGAAGGAGATAATAGATCAAGTCCTTTTAACCCTTAGGGAAGGGAGTGGCCTCCACCACCACTGTTAAACTAGGTGGGGGCCTAGTCCCTTTCCAGGATTTTGTCTCCTCTAACCTGCTTGAACAAGGAAGAAGAAGAAGAACAATTTTACTTCAAAGCGTGATTATCGCATCACATCAAAAAGCCCTAGTTGTGGGGTCTATAAATAGACTCCCATGGCTATGGTAGTTTATATAATAATGTCTCCTGACCAAAATACCCTTAGGCACCCATTACACACAACACATATACCCCTCTACTCAAATAAATGACATAAAAACCCCTAATAATCAAACAAATACTAAAATGTCCTCAAATAAAATGTATCCCCCCTATAAGAGACACAAACAATGTCTAACAAAATAAAAACAATAAAACAAAGCCTAAACATAGTTCTGAGCATGTGGGGATCTTCTATTGAAACCAAAGTAGAGGTCCAATTCTCCTGCGGTGCCTCTGGTAAGTCTGGAATGCACGCATGGACCCGTTGTCCTTATCAATTCCATTTTTTAACAACTTACTAGTGTTTGGTTTAGATGCTGAGTATTGCGTTGCCATTGTTTAAGACTTAGATTTAAGTCTTGCCAAGTTCAAAATTATGTGGTTGAAGAAGCCAGCATGTTAAGTTAGAAAGGTCTATGGGATTTTGTAAATCCCATAGACCTAGTTTCAAAACATTTCTTCACCAGCTAACAGCTAACCACTTACCCACTTGGCTAGCAAAAACAAATAAAAATTGTCTTCACCATTGAACAACTAACTACTTACCTGCTTGCCTTGAGCATGTACTCACACACACACACACACACACACACACAAAGAAAAAAAGAGAAAAAGTCAACAATGTTTTGCGCACTGGAAATGTTGTGATGGTGTCTCGAATTCAACCTGGTGAGCGACCTGAATGGCCCATTGCTTTTTTTTTTTTATCTGTTTTTATCTGACTTGAGATCTGACTCGACCCAAGCCATTTAGGTTCATTTTTTGGGTTTCCAAACGCAATTGGGATTAAGGTTTGGAGCTGATGTATATATAATCCTGTTCGCTAGATTTTGGGGGAACTTTTGTAACTTTTAAACTTCATTATAGTAGCAGTTTTTTTATCATCTTCACCCATGGACATAGCAAATATTGATGATCCATGTAAATTTTTGTGTCCTATGTGATTGGTTCTTTCTCATTTGATTTCCTTGTTTTGTTTCACATTGGTGTCAAATTTGTTATAACAGGAAAGTTGTTTTGCAATCTGATTCTTGTTGAAA
>JAOXJP010179858.1:0-12485 GCA_025762735.1 Platanus orientalis
GTATAAACCCCGTTTCTTATTCTAAGCATTTTCAAAATGCTGCTAATAGTTTTTTGGGTATCTTCTAAAGAGGTGTTTTGAAAACATTGTATAAATAGCGTTTTTGGGGCTATTTTTGTCATTTATCCCCCTTAGCAGCATTTTTGGAGAGAAATGCTATATAATACTATACCTTTTGCAACATTTATACAAAAATGCTTCCTAAAATATGCTACTAAAAACCATTTTTGTTATAGTGAGGTATAATTTGGGTTATCCTTTGAGAAAATCTTCTTTATGGTTGGTCTAACTTAAAAAGCTTTAGTATCATATCTGGAAGAAGAAGTGGGTGTATAAGACAAACTAGTTCAACAAGGAACACTCCTACATGTAGTAAGAACAACAACATCAACTAACTTAGTGGTAATATTTGCTATTCGTTTTGCATTTATTTGCATATCCATTCATCATCATTTGCTTTGCTTCCACCAGAGATAGTAGAAACTTTACCACCTTTGCCGGAGACACCGAAAGTAGTGTACACTCATCGAAGACACCAAATGTTATTAAGTAGCTTGTTTATAAACAAATAGTAATGTTTTGCATGTTGACCTAAGTTGTATGTGATAATCTAAATGAAAACACGTCTAGTTAAGATTTAAACTTGACATATGTAGGGGGCATTTATTTACCCTACTTTTGAAAATTAACGAAAGAAATGGAGACAAATGAATCCCACTAATTTCAAATGTAGGCGGTAACAAAACAACAAGTAGAGCAACGAAGGTAGGAAGATGAAGAGTGTGAACCACAATAAATCATTGACACGTGATTCAAACATTACAACTGTAAACATGGGGTTTGAACATGGGAGTTCGTTATTCGGAAAGCAAGAAAAGAGGGGTATAATGATCCTTGTTCCCACGATCGGTGATGGAATAGGGAGTTCGAGGAAATTTTCCATAGGCATGGTTATAGAAAATAACGGATTAGCAATATGACGAGAAAGAGAAACTACTATAATTGATTGAGACAGTATAACATGCACATGAGTAGACGAAGAGAAGGATCATTCACAATCAATCAAGTCCATTATCTATATTAGGAGTATGAGTAATTTTGCATCTGTAGTGTAGTCCTATAGTCATAATTAGTAGTCTGTAGTCTATTCCAACCTAAAGCTCATGTGTGAAACCATATAATTAGCTTTATAAAGTTCATATTACTTTGATCTGCAGTTTAATTCGGCAAACTGGATATCATCCACAACCATGACCAACCCATTTCTCATAGAGATAGTTGTGATGCCTGTGATGCATCGACCAAGCACCAAACTGCCAACCTGATATCCAAACAAATGCAAACCTAATTAGGATTAACCAACTATAACCTAAGGAATAATGAGCTGTTAGCGAGCCCTTTATAGGGAAAGGTCTTCTTAGAATGGTGATTGGTTTTATAATTTCTATCCTTAATTGTAGACTACCAAGACAAGTGCTACATATAATTAGTGTGCCTCCGATATTTAGGATACACCCAAAGAGAACTCCAACACAGGGCCTCTCTATTGGCAAGAGGAAAAGAAAAAATATAAAAAATAAATCCGATGGTAGGATTATGGGCCGTGGTAGGGCATGGTTGGGTTAAGTCCGAAAAACCGGTCGTTGTTAAAGTTCAGTCAATATTCTGCAAATTTCGGTGGTCATCATGTGGCGAAAAAATCGACCTTTTCTTTTCACTTTTGTTTATTTTTTTCGCCATGTCTCAACCACCGAAATTTGCAGAATCTGGAGAGGATCACGTGGGCAGAAAAACTAGCCCTAATAATAAAAAAAAAAGAAAAAAAATGTTGATGGACGTACGTGCAAATATTTTTGTAAGAGAGCCAAAAGAAAAAAATTTGTTGTTGGAGCGAGGGCTATTCATCAAAAGTTGTGAATTCCTCAAAAAGCAAACCCTCTTCCTCCCACTGGGTTATTAGACCGATTTTTATAAATTTACTGGATTTGTTTTTTGTTTTTGAGAAGGTGGAGGTTAGTTTTGTAGAAGATTAGCTAAAACCTTATTCACATATTTTAATTGTGCAAGAGATAAAAATAGATACGTGTATACAAGAGAGAATAGAAAACCACTCAAACTAGGAAACTGATATTTAATATTGGGCTGATGTGTTCTTGATCTTTTGATTCCTCTTGGCTCTGTAGTTCATCCTTATCATGTCTTAGGTAAACTATTTTATGCGTATATATATATATGCATCTACTTGACGGGGCCTTGATAACAGCAGTGGTTTTAGAGGTCTGAAAAAAAAAAAGTATCAATGGATCTCATCAATGAGGGAGCAAAGGAGCTGTTCCAAGCTCAATCTCATATATGGAACCATATATTCAGCTTCATAAACTCCATGTCACTTAAATGTGCAGTTCAACTAGGCATACCAGATATTATTCACAACCATGACCAACCCATTACCCTCTCAGAGCTGGTCACAGTGCTTGGGATGGCCCAAACCAAGGCTACTTGCTTGTATCGTCTCATGCGCATATTGGTGCACTCTGGCTTCTTTGGTAGACAGACAGTTGGTGAGGATCAACAGGAAGAAGGGTATGTGCTCACACCCTCGTCCAGGCTTCTCCTAAAGGATAATTTTGTGAGCGTGTCTCCATTCTTGCGAGCAATGCTAGATCCGATCCTGGTAACTCCTTGGCATTTCCTGAGTGCATGGTTCCAAGGGAATGAGGTCACCCCATTTGAATTTGCTCATGGGAAGACCTTCTGGGACTATGCAGGCCAGAATTTTGAGCTTAATAACTACTTCAACGAGGCCATGGCCAGTGACGCTCGCTTGGTTATAAGCGTGGTTGTTACTGACTGTAAGGCTGTCTTCGAAGGGTTAAGTTCATTGATTGACGTAGGGGGTGGCACTGGAACTGTGGCCAAGGCCATCGCAGAAAAGTTCCCACACTTGAAGTGCACAGTATTTGACCTCCCGCATGTGGTTGCTACCTTGCAAGGGAGTAAAAACTTAAATTACATTGGTGGGGACATGTTTGATTCCATCCCTCGTGCTGATGCAATTCTGCTAAAGGTAAGTGTCCTTAACTTTCGCTGAGTTCTTTACTGCAACGTCGTGAGCTGGGACACAAGGGGGGTATCATTTCACTTTTTGGAGATGTCACATCACCCCCCAAAAGTGAAATGATACTTCCCTTCTGTCTCGGCTCACGAAGTCGCACAAAGGGCGGGGGGGTGGCCCAGAGGATACTCCCCCAATACCAGCCTACTAAAGATGGACCCAAAAAATATCACCTTACCTTGTCCTAGTTTTTTTTATCGTAATGTACAAACCATGACCAACACAACGAACAATGCAGAAATGCAAATCCAAAAATAGGGACAATTTACTGTCTGAATGGACAGATAACGTGCCAGTCTCTGCCCTTGACACAATGTTTAACAAAGGGTGTATTTATTAATACCAAAAAATATATATTAATATGGGATGAAATCACTTGACGCCCCCCTTGTGAGCCGCCTTGTGAGGCAAGACACAAGGGGCATTGCAGGTGATTTCGTCCCGTATTAATAAATACAAAGATACATATTTATTGTTTATTTATAATAATACCCTTTTTGGTATTTATTAAAACACTTTTTGTCATGCATCTTGTCACTCATTGATTGGTACTGGCGTGTTATCAGTCTGTTAAGACTGGAGATATTTCATACCGGCAAAGTAGTTCAATTGGAGCCAATTGAGCGGGAAAGGAGATTGGTACTACACAGCGATGTGCACCACCTGAGCAATTATCGTTTCCAGATTTGTAAGTTCAATTAACATTAAGAACATTTTGGTGGTCAACACGTATTCAATGAGCTGCACATTTTCTGTTTTGTTTATTTTTTTACCACATGTCAACCGTTGAAATCTGTTGAATTATATTTGAAATTTATCAATCTGGACAGGATCACAGGAGGCACCCCATCTCCTTCACCTTTTTGTTTTGTTTTTGGTAAAACGTACACTTATTTGCTAAGGACCAAATTTTCTGTCCTGAATTTTGTATGTATTACCGTGTCCTATTACAGGCTGACACATACTAGTTTTTCAAATTTAGTGCTTTTTTTTTTAAATAGTGAGCAAACGTTCATCTGAACACGTACACTTCATTACGTGTTAATAATAGATCCAATGAGGCCTGAAATCAACTCACTTTTTTTTTGTTGGTAAAGCGTACACTTCCTTACTTTGGGAGTAAATGTTCTGTCCATGATTTTGTATGTCCTACCATATCCTCTACTGCAAGCTGACATGTGATGATTTTTCAGACTTGGTGTCATTTTTATTTCAGGAAGAAATGATCATTTGTTTGAGAGTCCAGATTTTGTGTGTACAAAGAAGGTGCAAGTTTTGCGCATGGACTAGGGGACTGATGCATTAGCACTGAAAGGTGATTTACACTTTTTGGAGATGCGCTTGTCACTTTTGGGCACCTGATGTGTCCATCCCTTGATCTATGCACACAACTTGCACATCTCTTTTGTGTGCACAAAATCGGGGGGTTTGAATAGGAGTCTCAACCAATTGAACTAAGCCGAGTTTTTCCCAGTACAATACGCACGTCACGTAAAGACCAAACTCATGCTTGTAGGATGAGCTCAGCTTGGGCTCGGCTCAGGTTATCAAATGAGTGAACACATTACGGGCTGACATATTATGTATGCAGGGTTAAAATTGTACATTCAACTTATTAGTCAACATTATATACATAGTCATTTCGAAAAGTGACTTTCTGCCATTCTCAGCCAAACCAATGTTGTGTATATCTTAAAAATAAAGCTTAAAAAAAAAAAAAACACCAAATGCGAAAATACTTTGTTTAGCTAAAAAGTATTCCAAGTTATATCATTTGTTAACCAACGATGTACGTAACACATTTGTCATGGACATTTTGGTCATACAAATTTTCTCCAAGCTTGATTCATGTTCGTACACTCAGCAACATTTACTACCATTTGTAAATATAATTTAATTTTTATTATTTTTTCTTTTCATTTTAATTATTGAATTTGACGTCATTTTGTTCAATTCTATTAGATCTATAAATTTATATACATATCTACATACCCTTAATGAACAGACCTTTTAACCAGCTCGGATCAGGCTCATTTGTTAAACGAGCTAAATTGGAGGCTCAAGCTCAGCTCATTGACAGCCTTACATTTGAAACCTTTCCTTACTGTTTTGAGCTTTATACACCCCATTCTTGTGAGCATATATATTTTTTCATTTACAAACTGTTTTTACAATTTTAACCCTATACTCGTACCCAGCCTTTGTGTGTAAGGACATGGTGGCACATTGAAAACCCTGGACAAGACTTTTATTCCCAAAGCGTTATATAATATAGAGTATGGCTGCATGCAGTAATATTAGATTGATGGTCAAACTATGAGAAGGGGTAAAAGTTGAACCCATGGGTCTAAAATGGTGGTTGTTCATGGAGGCGAACTCCAAGGCACTTCTATACGTTATTATATAGAGTAATGAAGATAAAATAAGAACTTGTCCCCAAGAAGCCGTCCATGTGACAAACCTATCTTGTGCTTAATGATAATTAAGTTCTTAATCGTTTACTTTAAGTAGATGCATTGAAGCCCATGTGATATACTAATTATTGTATTCCAATTTCGTATTAGTTTAATCATGCATGTTTATGCGGGTCTGTGGGCTTTTCTTTGGTGAGCAGTGATATAAAAACCGATGGGAGGAGTTACTAATTATTATATTTCCATTTGCTCTTTAACTTGACCAGGATAATTTATGTAAGACTGTAAATTACCTGATGAGCCAATGACATAAGCACTGTTTGGTTTCAGTGTTTAGACGTGGACTCCAAATCCTGCGACACATCGCAGGATTTTATTTGGGGCCAATCATGAAACGAGAAATAACATCTTATGGGGATAAAACAAGGGTGTTTTCATGATGTTGGAAACTTTGATCTAAAATGAAACTAAGAACAAGAACACAACAAGATGGATTGAATGACTTGGTTTTATTAACAATAACTTTGGCTTAAATAGCCATTTAATACACGATCTTAACAGAAACGAGAAAGCAGCCCACTTAGCGGAAATAAAGCCAAGTGGTAACAGAAACTTGGAACAATTCAAATACAAGTAGATGTCCCTAAAGACTAGGACTTTCCCTGTAGACCAGGACATTATTCTAACAAAAAAACTGCTGTAAACTCCTTCACATGATTGGCCTGCGCTTTTAAAGGTAGATGTTCCATTTAATTTTCTCCTTCTACTCTAATGAGGTTCTTCATTTAAGTGCTCTATAAGTGGAGCTTTGATTTGGTTCGAACACCTCCCCCTGAATGAATAGGTGCGAATGGTGTCAGGGGTGACCACATCAACATCAGAAAAGTGATTTACACTTTTTGAAGGTGCTCATCACTTTTTGGTGCTGATGTGTCAGACCATGACTCCAGTAGCACGATTGTTTGTACCTGATTCTTTGGGCTATAAGTGATGCTAACTACATCGTAATTAAGTACTATTTTTAAGACAAACCAAAGAGGCACCCTTTCAAGGTTACCCAAACGGCACTTTGGTCTAGTTTTGTCAGGTCTTATTCAAGCAAGCCTGCGATAAAGTCTTTTACATTGATGCCTCATTATCCCTTTTGTTCAGATAAATATTGTTACAATTAAATTCGATTGCATCTTGTGATAATTTAAAATAAAGAACTGCAAAGGAAGAAACCTACCCACCCTGCGAGATATATATATATATATATATATTACATTTTTGTTATTGAATAATTACTATGATATACAATTTTTTTATGATTATATATTTTGTTTTCCAAAAAATTTCTTATTTTGCACGAAGTGTTCCTGTACTGTACATTTGTCTTACACTGGGTCACTTGATTAACCTCCTACATTATTGAGAAAAGGTAATGAATACAATAATAATCCAGGATACTCAAGACATGAGACCAGGATAATTATTTAGGTTATATGTTATAAAGAGGACACGTCTTAATAATTATATGTGATATAGTGGCATTTCAGTATATTATCAACCCAATGTAATGACAATGCCTATGATAACAAAAAATGCATATTTAATGCTACACGCTAATTAGTTTATTGTTAATAAAAGAGTCCCCATATATGAGGGCAGCAAAGGATCCTCTGCAGTAAAAAAAATGTGGCCGTCAAGAGGCGGCTAGTCATTGCATGCGACATGATGAAAAAATGGCTCTATGGCTTTACGGATTTGGTACGACAACTTAAAGTTAGCCAAGTAAGAATGACATTAAGGGCTGACACATCAATTCCAAAAAGTGAGAACTATCCCCAAAACGTGTATATCACTTCTTCGGTGCTGATGTGTTTGCATCTAATGCCATTCTTACTTTAGGCTAACTTTAGGAGTCCTACTAAATCCTGACCGGTTCCATAGTTTAAATCTCTTGCCAATATTTTACTACATCGTACGTACTAGGTAATGCCACCACATTTGTTTTTAACTATGGAGGACCTTTTCCCTATGAGGGCTGCAAATTTTTTTCTTTTGAGAAAAAAGTTGTTACACCCAAAATTGTTTGTCCCCCATGTCTTCACACCACAAGTTGACAGGTTGATGGTTTTCTGAATTCGGTACCTCTTTTAAATGATGAAATTAAATCTAGTTAAACAGTTTTAATATGTGATTGTTTTAGAAAATTGATTAGGATTCTTTTAAGAATTTATTAGTAGATAAGTTTATGTGTTTTTCTTGTTTTTTTTTTTTCCTTCAATTTTTATATATAAAGAAGGTGGAAACGTATGACATGTAATTATAAAATGAATATTGAGAAAAATAAATTTTATTTTGGATTTCAGAAAGAGCCCTAAAACTTTGCATTAGTTTTTTTCATCTTTCAATTTGTGTTGTGTTCTTCTAAAAACTAGCCTTACAACTTTTGGATTAGTATCTATTAATTTGTTTAGGGGTTTGGGCTTCCTACAAATGGTATCAAAGCTTGATTGGTTTAGGGTTGATGGCGACGAACAACACTACGATTCAACCATAATTTTCATGATTCAATGGAAAGAATTTTGAGCACTAAAGGATTCAGATCCAGCTCCCGTTTAAACATCAGGAGATTTAAGATGTTGTAGATCAAGGTTGTGTAGAGTTAGCAAATCAAGAGAATCTCATACAAGCATAGAATAATGCGTTAAATAAAACACAGAAGAAATATAAAAAATATCATCTATATATTTTTCAAACATTGAATGCACCAATTCTTGAGAAGGTTAAGTATTCAATTACGGAAAAACAGGATTGGAACATATTGATGAATTCTTACAAAGGAATCCGAAAAATAAAAAAATGTAAGATTACAAATTTTACAAGGCAATTTAAGTTTCTTCAAATGAAAAAGTACTCAAAAACCTTTTTCGATTATTTTAATCGGGTGTCGGTTCTTATAAATCAAATTAGAGCTAATGATGAGTATATGAGAGATTTTCAAATTATAGAGAAAATCCTTCAGACTCTGACAACACTGTTCAAGTATGTGGTGACGGGGCTATTAAAGCGTCGAAAGATTTTTCAACCATGACGGTTGACGATTTAATGGGTTCACGTCAGACCCATGAATAGAGAATGATGGAGAAGACTGAAGTTACAATTAAAGAAATTCTTTAAACACGACTTGTATTAGAGAAAGAAAAAAGAGGGTCCCAAGAAGAAAAAAGTGAGCAACAAAAAGAATGAAATTTCACAAAAATAAAAGAAGATAGCAGAATTCTAGAAGGTGGAAATGCAAAAGTACTGATTCAAATCAAATGTATTATAAATCCTGGATTTAGTGTTTTAATTATAAAAAATATGGTTATTATAAGTTTGAATGTAAATTTAAAAGTCTTTTAATAGAAAATTGCATGTTAATATTGCAAAAAATAATTATTATTATGTAATGTTGCAAAAGAATACCAAAAGAATGTGTGGTTTTTTTATATGGGTTATAGTAATCATATGTGAAAAAAAAGACATATTTTCTTATTTAGATGAGACAGTTAGATCATATGTACAATTAAGAAATGATACAAAAATTTCCATGATAGTAAATATAAAATTTCCATCAACTTGAAGCATGGGTCTTATAAATTTATTTCAAATGTATATTAGGTTCCTGACTTTCACCAAATTCTCTTGAACATGGGACAACTTTCAGAAAGGGGTTATGATATTTGCATCAACAAGGATGTTTGCAATATCAATGATACTCAAAAGACTAATAGCAAAGGTAAATATGAATCCAAATCATTTATTTCCTCTAAATATTAAATGTGAAAATTTACCTTGCTTTAATTTCATGATGAATTATGATGATTGATCATGGCTTATGCGGTTTGGACATGTTAATTTTAGTAGTTTGAAATTTGTTGCTAGAAAGAAGATAGTACTTGAATTACTACATATTATTTTTTTAAAGGTAAAACTTGTATTTTGGGAAAATAGTACCATGATAATTTTCCTATTGGAAAATTATGGAGAGCTATAAAGCCATTGAAATTGGTTCACTTGGATTTCTGTGGGTCATTGGAAGTCGCTTCAAATGAAAAAAAAAATCATAATTTTTATAGACGATTTTAGTAGAAGATAATGAAAATTTTATTTGAAGAGTAAATCAGATACATGTGATGTCATTAAAATTTCATGGCTTTTGTAGAAAAACAAAATGGTTTTCCAATTGAAGTTTTGAGAACTAATAGAGGTGTTGAATACTTGGTTTGTGGTGATTTTTTCAAGAAAAAAAAAATTAAACATCAATTGACTACAAGATATACCCCATAACAAAATGAGGTTGCCAAAAGAAAAAATAGAAAAATTATGAACATGGTTAGATGCATGTTAAAATCTAAGATTTTACCAAAATTTTTCTAGGTAGAAACCGTTACATGTGTAATCTATGTGTTTAATTGTTGTTCAAGTAAAAGTGTTCATGATAAGACCCCACAAGAAGTATAGACTTGTCAAAAGCTTAAAGTTGGACACTTTAGAGTGTTTGGATACATTGTATATGCACATGTACCAAATGTAATCATAAAGAAACTTGATGATAAGTGGGGATCTATAATTTTGTTGGGTATAGTAATGTGACAAAAGGTTACAAGTTGTACAACCTAGAAAGTGAAAAAGTAATTATTAGTTGTGATGTTATTTTGATGAAAATGGTGTTTAAGATTGGTTTGGTGAAAGAAAAAAAAAAACAAATGGGTTTAGAATTAAATGATGAATAACATGTTGAAGATCAGAATGTGCAACAAATCAATGAACCAATTATTCTAGTTGCATCTCTTACTCAAGGAAAGTCATCTAATTGTTCTCAACATCAACAGGTTTTGCATGTCCATTTTTAGGATTATGTTTTTATCTAATGATAATGTTCTTAATGAAGAAATTTTGAATTTTTCTTTATTTGCAGCTTGTGATCTTGCGAAGTTTGAGGAAGCTATACATGATGAGAAGTGGATTCATGTTATGGATGAAGAAATTCATGCCATTGAAAATAATAATACATGAGAGTGTACTACTTTACCACGTGGTAAAAAATCTAATGGTGTTAAGTGGGTATATAAAACCAAATACAAACTGAATGGAGATGTGGATTACTTCAAAACCTGATTAGTAGTCAAAGTTTAAAAACAACAACTAAGTATTGACAACTTTAAAGTTTTTACACTCATTTCTAAACTTGATACTATTCGTATGATTATTGTTCTTCTTGTACAATACAGTTGAATTTTTTTTCGCAACCTACGGGTTATGTGAAGAAAGGACATGAAAATATAGTGTACCAATTGAATAAGGCTTTATATAGGTTAAAGAAAGCGCCAAGGGCGATGTAAACATGTATTAATGATGCATATTATATTGAACTTGGGTTTTATAAAAGTTCACATGAACATACTTTATATGTTAAGTCTAATTTATAAGGTGATTTACTTGTGTATATGTGAATGACTTGATTTTTATCGATAATAATCAGAAGATGGTTGAAGAATTCAATGAGGCTATAATTGGCCAATTTGAGATGAAAGATTTATGGCTTATGTCTTATTTTCTTGAAATTGAGGTGGTCTAAACAAATAATAGTATTTTTATTTCACGGGAGAAATATGCCAAATATATTTTGAAACAATTCACGATAGAATCATGAAAGCTGATAAAGACAATTATTTAAAAAGTTAGTTAGTAGCTTTAGATACTTGACTTCCACTAGACCACATATTGTTTATATAGTTAAGATTATAAGTAGGTTTATGAAATCTCTACCCCAATCACACTTGTAGGTAACAAAGAAAATTATGTAGTATGTTAAATGTACACGTTGGATGCTGGTATGTACTATTCTCTTACAAATAAGTTTGGACTTGTTAGGTATACAGATAGTGATTGGGTAGGTGATTTAAAAAATAAAAATAAAAGATACTTCATGAAATGCATTCCATATGGATTCATGATTACTTTCTTGGTTATTAAATAAGCAATAAGCAGTTGCGTTTTTAACAATGGAGGCAAAATACATAACAACTACATATTGTGCTACTAAAATAGTATGGGTACATCAGATTCCTAATAATTTAAATGAGAAACAAGAAGTTTCAATAAAGATTATGTGCGATCACAAGTCGACAATTTCATTGACAAAAAATTCAATGTTTCATGGAAGGAAGAAACACATTGACATCAAATTTCATTATATATGTGAACTTGTAAAAGATATTGAGATCAAACTGAAGTTTTATCAATCCAAAAATTAAATTGCAAATAGTTTTTACAGAGCCATTGTCTACGAATACTTATACAAAGATGAAGAAGATGATGTGAATGGTCACATTAAATGAACTTGATTTAAGGGAGGCACTGATGAAATTAAATTAAGTAGTTAATTAGTTTTAATATGAATTTGTTTTAGAAAGTTTTTTAAAATTATTTTAAGAGTTTGTTAGCTAATAGTTAGATTTCTTGGTTTTTTTTTATAGTTTTTATATATAAAGAAGATGAAAACATATAACATGTTATTAGAAAAGGAACATTGAGAAACAAAGTTTATTTTGGGTTTCAGAAAGAAGCCTAAAAGTTTGTATTAGTTTTATTCATTCCTCAATTTGTGTTTTGTTCTTTGAGAAACTAGCCCTAAAATTTTTGGGCTTAATAACTATAGATCTAATTAGGAGTTTGGGTTCCTACAATAAATAGGGAGCAAATGTTCATTTGAACACTTAATATGGTTTTAAATCTTTTTTGTTCTTTTAGTAAAAAATCTGTTACACCCAAAATGGATAAGGGTGTATTGTCCAAGATTTGGTGTCTAAGACACCCAGGGGATGTCATGCAAAAAAAATGGGTGGATGATGCTCTTTTTTGAATATGGAATATGCATTTTTTTTTTCCCATATGATGCCTCTGGTGTCTTGGATGGTGGACAC
>JAOXJP010179869.1:0-12484 GCA_025762735.1 Platanus orientalis
GCTATGTATTATTCATGAATACTATTGTGGGTTTCTATCATGGAGACTGGATAGGCTATGGTATAATTTTTGACACCTGGCTACACCCGAACAACCAAAATGTCAAAGGGGTTGCCTTTCTTGTAACATCATCATAGACATAATGTTATCGAAGTTGGCGGCCAATTAGAGCTTAATTTGGAGTTTTTAGGCTTTCTCCGAAAGCTATGAAGATCCCAAAAGATCGGTGTTATGTATTATTCATGAATACCTCTAAGGATTTATATCATGAATAATAGATAGGCTATGGTATGACATTCGGCTATGCCTACATAGTAAAATGTCGGAGGGGTGACATTTTTTTGTAACATCATCACAGACATGATGTTATTAAACCTGAGTGGCCAATCAAGGCTTAATTGGGAGGTTTTTAGGTTTACTCTAAAAGCCATGGAGATCCCGAAAGATCAATGCTCTGTATCATTCATTAATACCTCTAAGAATTTCTATCATGAATAATAGATAGGCTATGGTATGAAGTAACATTGCTCTCACTCGTAAAACAAATGTCGAAAGGGTGACCTTTCTTATAACATCATCATAGACATGATGTTACTAAACCTAAGCGGCCAATTGGGGCTTAATCGGAAGGTTTTTTAGGCTTACTCCGAAAATCATGGAGATCCCGAAAGATCGATTCTATTTTCATGAATACCTCTAAGGATTTATATCATGAATAATAAATAGACTATGGTATGAGGTGACATTGCTCACACTCGGAGAGTAAATGTCGATTTCAATGGTCTATTTCAATTGATAATGGGAGGCCTGTTGACTTGAGAAGTTTACAGTTTGATGGCCTAATCATGTGATAGTCCGGTGAATGTGGCTTTTGAGGCCAAATAATCTTTTAAATGTGGCCTTGAAGTGGCCCAATTGTTCATTTTGAAGGTGGCCTTGAAGGGCCCAATTGTCTATTTTGAAGGTGGCCTTGCAATGGCCCAATTGTTCATTTAAATGTGGCCTTAGAGGGTCCAATTGTCCATCTTGAAGGTGGCCTTGGAATGACCCAATTGTTCATTTTAATGTGGCCATAGAGGGCCCAATTGTCTATCTTTGAAGGTGGCATTGGAGGGCCCGATGGTTCATCTTGAATGTGGCCTTGAATGGCCCAATTGTTTGTTATGGAGGTGGCCTTGCAAGGCCTAATTGTTCATCTAGAATATGAACTTGAATGGCCTAATGGTTTGTTCTAGAGGTGGCCTTGCAAGGCCCAGCTCAATTATTCATTTGGAGTATGGCCTTGAATGGCCCAATGGTTTATTTTGAAGATGGCCTTGGAGGGCCCCATGTTGATTTGTAATATGGCCTTGAATGACCCATTGGTTTATTCTGGAGATGGCCTAGGAGGGCCCAATGTTGATTTTTAATAGTTGAGAAAAAAAACCTCAAGTGGTTGTTTGTTTTTGTTTTTTGTACGAGGTGGCATATACCAACTCTCAAATGATTAGAAGCTTGTCAAGAAACAATCTATATCATCTTTGAGGTGAAAGGGTTTAATGGGAGACAATGCATGTATCACCTTCAATTGTCCGCTGAAGTGCGAAAATTTTTAGAGATAATATATATGGTTTCTGATTGCTTACTTTGATGTATTGACATCAAAAAAGTCATGTTTATGTTGTGCTTAGTCTATTGGTGGAGATGATTGTCGTGGGAAGCCCAATCTGGATCTCTATTATCTCATGAAGTTTATATCTATGTTTTTCTTAGGCATGATGTCACGTGGCATATTGTAGTGAGGTTTTCATTGGTTGAACATGAGATTTGAAAGCCTAAGAAAATGTACAAATATGGCTCTCTGTTGTGTAGGCAATTTGTGGGGGCCCTTGGACATGATTCTTCTTAAATAGCTCTGAATGCCTGAATCTGCCATGCAGATGACCATGTGCTTTTAAAATTCTATTATTGATGCTTATGCCCCTATTGCTCGAAGATTAAGGACTTCATTAATGGGATGAAATGAAGCTTAAGTCATGGGTCTAAAATAAAGGGGTAAAAAGCCCAAAATAATTAGTAATTGTCAAGTATTATCTCAATTGTTTATTGATGAAAGGAGGTCTTGAATGTAGGACGAAACATGACTTGGGAATGGATGCCAAGAAAGTGGAATCATGGGCTCAAATTTGTAACATATATTCATTGGGTTTTTTATTGTTCAATATGTCATATGATTTGTCTTGATTGTCTATGAATGTGAACAATTTGAAAGGAATAATCATTGATTATCCATGTATGTTCAACGATACAAAATGTGTATATACTTACAGAATGTGACTGAACCTTATTCAGGTTGCCTACGTACCCTAGTGTAGGGATCAAGTCAAACTAGTTCATTAATAAATATATTTCATCTTTTGAGCTTGAATGTTCAATAGTGAGGGTAGTTTTTGCAATGAAGTGATTAAGTGAGAAATTCTCCTCTCTCTTTTTTTCTGTTTTTCTATTTTTTTTAGGAGGTTTCCTTTGATGATAACTACTGCATAAGAGAGGTTTGCTAAAAGTCTTATTTGAAAAATGGTTCATTATGCAAGAATGGATTGGTAGTGATGAATGCTTAAACATATTGAATTGTATTCATGGGTACATTTCAAATTGTATATGAGATGGATTAAAAATGGAATGGGTCTATCACTGTGATAAAACTGAGGTTTCACAGCTGTGGTTGTGGAAAGTGATGTTGTAGCATACTGTGATGGAAATGAGTCAAGATTAGTCATATGAATGCATTTGAACAATCAATGGAGTTGTGGTTCAGAAAAAGAAGCCTTTATTGCTGGCTCAAAATGGTTGACTAGTGATAAGCTTTGAATATGTCATTTTGAGGATTCTGATCGGCCAAAGATGGTCTCCCCTTATTTCAATGAACAATTGAGATTATACTTGACATAGGTTTGATGTTTAAAAAATATTGTGATTAAAAAGAAAAAGTTCTATATTTTGGCCCAAAGTATTTGACTAGTGGAAAATTGTATATAGGTCCTTTTGGAAAACTAGTCAACCAAAGATGATCTCCTATCATTTCTAGGAGCATTATGAGCATGTTTGTTAACTACAATAGTAGAGCTCTAAGAGCACATTGTTAATCGCTAGAGTGGAGCATCAGGAGTACATTGTCGATTACCAAAGTGAAGCATTAGAAGCACATTGTTGGTTGCTAGAGTTCTTCATGAAGAGCAGATGTTTGATTAGACCATTTTTCTTTTCTTTTCCCCTTTTTGCTTCCAAGGCTCTCTTGGGTTTTCCTTAGGACTAAGTTTTTTTTTTTTTTTTTGCCCTTGGTGCCTTCGCATGTTTTCACCAAGACTGGGTTTCACACATTTTTATACTATAATAGCCAGTGACATCTTGGATGCGTCTCAATGAACGGCTCTATAATAGTTGGCCAATGGTACTTGCCGGATGCAACCAGGTTTTCCAAAGGGCGGCTATCTTGAAGAGGTGAAAGTCTCATGCTTTGATGTTAAACTATTAACTCATTGGGGCAACAAGTTAATGACATCATACATACGTGAGTATACTGTCGTAGCCTTTACTAGGTGATTGGGCTTATTGCTTGACCAAAATCCACTTGGGGACTAACATAGCGCACCCATGACTCTTAAGAAATCAATACCTAGTTTTAAGTTGAATTATTTTTATTTTAACTGGCTCTTTTGGGAGGCTTTTTGGTCATTTAACCACTTGTTAGTTATTATTAAGGATCCCTCTAGGTTTGGGAAAACATTTTGAAAATATGTTCATGCAAAATGAAACTCATGCAAATAAGGCGACAAAAATGTTTTGAAGAGGAGAAGCTTTGTGGAGCATCCATTTTTTGAAAATATGATAGAGGCTAAAGCATGGCATGCATTGCAAACAAGTTATGAGTTAAAACATTATTTTGAAATCCGTTCATCTAGAGGGAATCCAGGAGTCGAAGAAATACAATGTGCAAGAAGTCATGCATGGATTTTAAAATTGTGTATTTGAAAAATGTGAAGTTTTAAATAATTATGTGATAATTCTAAAAGATAGAATTTTAACAAATGTGTGTTTTTCCAAACATGATGCATGCTTGAATTATATTAAGTTGATTTTGTTTGTTTTGAAGCAGCATTTAGAGTATAATCTTTGCAAGAACTTACACTTGATTATCAAGATCTCTTTCTCATACAACTTTGACAAACTAGAGCTTGGCCTTGTGTAGATGATAAATCCGATAGGATATCTAGGGAATTGTGTCTTGGAGAAAATAGTTTATTTATGTGAAAGGAGTTGTACTTGGAGTATGAAAGATGACTCACAAGTTGCCTACGTACCTGACATAAAGGTCAGGATCAAGCTAGTTTGTAGTTCAGTTTGTATATTGTTACAAGAGAAGAAAAATAGATTGGTTTACAATGTCTTCAAAGTCTTCAAGGTTGTCATATTGTATTGACGTTGATGATCCTTTGGTCAAATGAGGTCTTAAAGGACATATTTTAACTAGAAGCAGTTGTCAGTGAGGTGCCTAAAACCTTGATTATAGGTGCAATATTTCTCTACATTATATGTCTTTGAGAAAGGATAGGGTTGTTGCCTTGGAGGAAGTAGCTGGAGATGCCCTTTGTCGACAAGATTAATCAACATGTGATTGATGGGACAAAGTAAAGAAATGAACTTCCTCTTGGTTCTTTTGGAAGAAGAAAGGTGGAGTCCAATATTTTTTTCTTTTGAGCAATGGGGGTTGAACTTATGCCATTGGAACATGAATGGTTTGAACAGAATGGTGGAATTAATCCATCGAGGTCACAGGTGAGATATATGCAATTGGAAATAACTCTAGCTCTCTTCGCACAGTCTCAAGAGGTTGGTTGATCTCTTAGACCAATCCATCCTGTATAGCATATTCTATTCTTGATGCTGCTTCTATCACAGATGAAAAGCCATCACATGGTTTAGTCAATAACATTATCTGGCACTTGGGACTTAGAGATTTTAGGAAGGTTGAAGTCATGTCTACTTCCTCTAAAGGATTCTCGAGCACAGAGGCTACAAGTCTCCAACGAAAGGCATATTCTTTAATATTTTCTTGTGGTCTAGGTATCATTCTTTTTAATTATGACCTAAGGGACAAAAAGTCTAAGTTGAACTTGAAATGTTCCAAAAAGACTTGTGATAAGTCTATCCAGGTCAAGAACTTGTCCCTATTTAGGTTCATGAACCACCTAAGGGCATGACTCTCCAGGCTCGACGAAAACAGATGGATGAGGAGTCTCTCGTCCTTTACCAGTTGGAACATATCATTGCAATACATCCATAAGTGCATATGAGGGCATCATCGTCCATCATACTTGTAAATTTTGGGACCTTAAGACTGCTTAAAAGGTGCACCCCAGGATATAAGCATAAATCCTCAAAACCTGTCTTGGGGGTAACGAGCTGCTTTCCAATTTTTTTATTTCACACATGAGTTGATCAATCCGTTGATTAACTTGAGGTAGGTGCATAGATGACTTTGAGGCTTTTATGTTAAATGTGTCTGAGGAAGTTCCGGGTGAATGTCTGATTGCCCTAGTTGCTTGAGTATGAGATCCTTCTTCCAGAATGTTTTGCTTGTTTGATCCTACGTACTATCCCAAAATTGTAGAATTATTATGATGGTTTTTAAATATGGAAAGATAAAATATATTCATTAAAAGCATAGAATGAACAAAAAAGGTTTGCTCCCAGAATTTAAAACTATTACCAGAATTCATGTCCATGATTTTGTTTGAAAATATAAAAATGTAATGAAGTAATAAATTCATATGGGCTTATATTGACAAGATTAGATTTTGATTAATCACAAGAGAAATCATGAGATTTGGTTTGTTTTGTCAGATTGACTTTTTCTGTTATAAAAGGGAACAGAGCTGGAGAATGGGTTGAATTGAAACTAATTATGGGAAACCCCTTGTGCAAATGATTCATTGGATGAGTGATTTGTTAGCTTTGTTGAGAGGAGTCGTAAAGATACCCATTGGTATTAAGACAATCGTGCAAAGTAGATACCAATGAAGACTATGACCCAAATCGTAGGAGGTATGTAAATTGTTGGGAAGATCCACAATATTGTGAAGAAAGTTGGCTTTGCCAAAGTTTAGAATGAATCATTTCAAAATAAATCATTTATTTGATTAACATTTTCTTCCATATAGAAATTAATTGCTCATAAAGAAGAGAAAACTATTAAGAATGGACTTTAGAAAAGGGATGGTGGGGGTGGGCCCCATCCACAACCAGCCAAGACTTCCGAGGTTGTAAAACAAGGTATAGATGCTTAAGGGAAGAATAGGCATACTACTAAGATGGGTGAATCTTCTTCTAGAACTCTGTTGACCATGACTCTGAAAAATGTAACATTTAAGGACTCATACAAGGGGACCATGGAAGTAGTTGCCCCCTACGTCAGTGATAGGAGTATGATTGAATTTTGATTACTTGATTGCCCCTGAATTCTATAGACATCTTATGTGGCTTTAAGAGGTAGGTTTTACTGAAGGAATTAACAGGTGGATTGTACTGAATTCATGGGTTTGGTATAACCGGTTTGGTTTGCACATGTAGGAGTTTCAAGATGAGATTTTGGATTGATCTTCTATAATTGAGACAAAGATAACTTCTACTAAGGAGAGGTGTGGGCAGGTTAGGCAGAGCAATGAAAGGGGAAATAAGTCGTGCCTTTAGCGAGTAAAAATTTTCCTCGTAGCCTTCTGGAAGTGAGCAGATAGATGCGGATAATTCAATAGCAAGAGATGTCATTACTATTAAGAGAGTAGAAGATTGAGCAATTGAATGTGCAGGATGGGAGATGATGATGGTTTTCACTAAAGAGGGGATAGAACCCATTCTCCTATAAAGACTAAGGTGTTAGTCAAGATAAAGCACTTAGATAGGATAGAGAGACGGACATTGTTTTGACAGCCGATTATAAGAGGAAAGACAAAGTCTTTTCAGGCAAATGAAGAGTTTAGAGGCTATGAGGAGTATTGTACAAAAAAGGTTTATGAGAAAAGGGATCAAGACAGTAGAGACTCATTTCTGATGATGATAGTGAGGAAAAGAGAAATAGCAGACTTTACTTGTTGAGAGAGATGATATATTAATGGATTATATTTTTATTCACTTTGTCTATGTATAAAAGTGCTAAATGCGAATAACTTGAAAGGAAGTGAAATATAAGAAAATTAGAAAGTTTTTTTTTTTTTATGCTTTTATTGATTCCACATATTTATAGAATGGTTTGATTAACTAGTTTTGAGTGTACGATCTGACTCATTTCCTAAGTGCAATAGGGACATCTAACTCAATAGATTGGGAGGAAGAAATGTTACTTTGCTCATAACTTGGATCCAAGAAGGCCTTGGGTGGGGTCTTGAGAAGCCTACTCTTCATCTTAAGTCTTCTTTCTCCTTGTATACACCTTCAGTTCAAGCTCCCCCTTACTACTAATTTCATCAAAATAATATGGAGAGATAGAAACTGGGAGTGGAACTAGACCCGATAAGCCTTCACGACTATTATTTTCCCCAGAGTAGTCTGCGGAGGCAAGAAAAAAGGTATGGGCTCAAAGAATGTTACATCCTACGACACAAATGTCCTCCTAGAATAGGGGTGATAACACTTATATCATTTCTGATTAACTGCTTACCCAAAAAACACACATTTAAAAGCCTTTAGGATCAAACTTTGTGCAATCGGATTTAGGAATATTAACAAAACAAATGCAACCAAATGTCTTAGGAGACAAAGAAAACAAGGATGATAAAGGAAAAAGAATTTCAATAAGGGTATGATAAGAAAAGACTCGAGTTAGTAGTTTATTCATGAAATATGTTGCAACTTGAGCAGCATCACACTAAAAAGTTTTCAATACATGCATGGTGAACATAATAGCACGGGCAATTTCAAGAAGGGTCCTATTATTCTTTTCTGCCACTCTATTTTGTTCCGAAGTGCCTGGACATATAGTCTGATGAATAATACTAGACTCATTAAGATAAAAAGCCATGTTCCCTTAGATGTTTTCTCCCCCATTATCGGATCTGAGTATACGTATCTACGCATCAAATTGAGTCACAATCAAGTGTGAAAAGACTTAAAAACAGCTTAACCATCACTCTTATGTTTTAACAGATATACCCATGTAGCTCGAGAGAACTCATAAACAAATGTAACAAAATATCTAAATCCAAACAATGACACAGTAGAAGGTCCCCAACCATCCGAGTGAATAAGAGAAAAGGGAGAATTACTTTTTTAATACTTATTGGGTAAACAACCCGACAATTTTTAGACAACTAACACAGTTCACAATTAAAAAAAGAACTAAAAGAACAATGAAGAAAAAATTGATGCAATAATGAAAAAGATGGGTGGTCCAATCTGTGATACCATAACAACAACTCATCTGAAGAAAGTGGGTTCCCCTTTATTATTGAAGATGCAACTGGAGTACTAGAATCCAAGATGTAAAGTCCATCATTTTCATGCCCCAAGCTAATTGCTTTCTTCATCTCCAAGTCCCGAAACAAACAATAAGAAGGAAAGAAAATGACACAATAATTCAGATGTTTAGTCAAATAACTTATAAAGAAGAAATTTAAAGTAAAATTGGGAACATGCAATATAGAGGACATAGATAACTTTAATGTGGCATGAATGTCACCATGACTAGCCACTAAAGAATACGAGTCATCGGTAATACGTACTTTATCCCTACTAGAACTAACTTGATAGGTATGAAAAAGAGTAGACATACCAGTCATATGATGAAATGCTTCTAAATCGTTAATCCAGGAAGCCTGAGAGGATGAAACATAAGTAGATAAAGCTGACCCAGGTATACCTGTGTGTGCAAATGAAGAGTTGGGAGTTGCAGAAGGAGTATCATGCTAAGCAATAAAACGACAAAAAACTTCAATCTATGATCAGGACAATTCCCCCACCATCACTAGAACTAGCAGATGTTGCAGGTACAATATTTAAGGTTGTAGAAGCCACAGTATGAGCACTAAGTCGTCCTCTAGGATGACTACTACCTCTGCCTCCTTTAAAACCACCACATGAAACATTGCGGGAAGTATCATGAGGTGGACGACCATGAAGATCCTAACAATTTTCCTTGGTATGGCAAGTCTGATCACAATGTTCACAGATAAGCTTATCCCGATCATCAAAGGTATTACTGCCAAAACGACCCCCACGTCCATAAGAACCATTGCCACCATGTCCACCTTGCTGAGATGAAAATGCAAGCGTAGATTTTTCAATCACTAAAGATACATTCATCACACCCTGTCTTCTTTCCTTATAATGAACATGTGAGTATACCTCCTATAATGGTGGTATAAGATCATGATCATGGTCATGAAGATTGATCTAGACTTACTCATATTCCAAATTTTGGCCAACTAAAAGCTCAAAGGTTTGAATTTCTTCAACATGCTTCTTGTATGCAGTAGAATCATTTATACATGAAGGACAGTAAATAGTATAATGCTCCAACTCTTCCCACATTTTTCAAAGAGTTGAGTAATAAATAGATAAAGGAAGATCACCTTGCGTGAGCTTAGAAATTTGGTGCCTTATATCATAGACCTTTGTCGTGTGCCTAACTTCAAAATAGGTTTGTGACAATGAACTTCAGATCTTGTGAGCTATATCAAAAAACAAGTAATGCCCACTTATCTCAGGTTTCATTGAGTTCAATAACCAACCCATCATGAGGGCATTTTCTATCTTCAACTTCCAATATTTGGGATCTCTCAGAGTAGGAACATGGTCTCACCCATCAAGTACTCTTCCTTGTCCTTTCCTTGAATAAAAATAAGAACATCCCTAGACTAGGCCAAGTAATTACTACTATCAAATTTCATTGTTGTGATCTGAATATGGGATAAATCAGAGACATTCATAACCATGCTACCATCCATCACTTCAGAGCCACTGGAGGTATCACTAGTCTTGGAGATATACTAATCTCAGACATGTCTACTATCAGCAAATCAATACTCATTGGTAAGCAACCACAAATAGCGAGGTCAATTCATGGATGCTAACCAAATCAGATTTTAAAGGCTATTCTCTAAACGATATGGTGAGAGACTGGATTACATGCATCTCGGGCCATTCGGGTCCAAGAAACCCTATTATCTTGGATTGGGTCCCCTCTAGTGAAGGGAAAGTTAAGGCGAATTTTGTTGGTGCTTCTTTTGGAAACCTAGGAATGGCTGGCTATGGGTGTGTTATGCGTGATTTGAATGGTGCTACCATTTTTGTGAAAGGAGATTCAATTGGCAATGGTGATGCTAACCATGCTAAAACCATTGGGATGCTTGAGGCTTCAAAGATTGGTATATGGAAGGAGACTCTATGACTGTTTTGAGTTGGGGGAAAGGCCAAAGTCAAGGATCTTGGCAGCTTCATCACTTTATTTGTGAAATAAAAGCCGTAGCGAAAGAAACTTCCGTTATTTTACAGCATGTCCTTAGATGCCAAAACTCTATCGCTGATAGACTTGCCAAGTGGAGTGCACAGCAGCAGGTTGTTTTTATTGGGGATCACATGCCGGATTGCTAATGGTGGGTTGACTTATCGTAGTGCGTGGACTAGTCTTGGCAGCCTTTGTGTTGTGTTTGTATTTTACTTTTTTTCGTTTCATTGTACAGTTTCCTCCCTCCCCTTCTTCTTTCTCTTTAATAAAGATCATTATTCAAAAAAAAAAAAACTAATTTCCACAGTACTGGTATCACCAACACATAAACACAGCAATTCTCATAACACCACACATAGGACGTAGAACACGACCACACATACCATTCAGAAACCAATTAGAGAACTAAAGAATCATAGATAAAGAATGATTAACACTTGAAGGAAAAATGAAGCAAAAAACGAACCACAGATTTCGGCTAGAAAGGGGAGATGTCAAGCCTTCTTCATGAGATCCAATAAATCTCTCTCAAATCGAAACCAAACCAAATGGGGTTTGTTCCAACTTGTTCCCCACTAGAAAATGACTACTCTAGAATTAATTGAGCCCAAACTTCTTACAACCTATCGAATCGAAGAAATCACAAAAATTTGGGGGTTTTGATTTTCTGGAGAAAATCCTTTGAAAAATACACCTACAATGATAAAAATAAAATAAAAAATAAAAATAATGTAAAAATGATCACAATTCACCATAAATCACCACGATCAGAACCCTAGGTTCCTCGACTTCTGACACTTGTACGAACATGATGATGTCAGCCGTATGAACACTGTTGTCAACCTTAATTCTCGAATCCCAAAGTGTGTTTTGCAATGTAGGTCAACTTGTCTTGGCTCTAATACAAAGTTGAATTTTAATATAGTTATTACAAGTAAGATAGAGAAAGAAAGAGAAGAAGAAGAAGAAAGGAGAATTGTATGAGGAAAATCATGTGTAGGGTTTAGCCTTTACACTACCATTCTTATTTATATGAAATACAAATGGTCTATACTATATGGTATAGCATCTCTCATGTACATGACCATTATACCCTCAATACATGTATAATACTAATATACTAACACCCACCCCTTCCAAGATCAATCCCAGGTGATAGAAATCGAAAGATGTCGCTCTATTTTTTTTTTTTTTTTTTGAGAGGTAAAAAGGAAGACTTTATTGAGAACTCAAAAAGGGAGCAAACAGAAAAAAAAAAAAAAAAAAAAAAACAAGAACCTCACTAAGAAGGTGAGGAACATGAAAAGAAAAGAGGAGACAAAACAAAGAAAAAACCCGAAGCTAACAAATAAGTAAACTACTCGCCCCAGAAGATATCCCACCTTATTTCATCGAAATCACTCCTGATAGACATCCATTCCAATAAAGAATTGTAAATGTGGACCATCAACTCCTCGGCACTCCTCGACTTTCTATCTAAAATCTTAGAGTTTATTTCCTTCCACAAACCCCAACAAATAACTCTCGGGAGGTAAGACCAAATGATTGAAGGTAAGTCATCCAAATCATGAGTCCGCCAACCAAGGATTAGCTCACAAAAGCGGGAGGGAAAGGACCAAGAAATATTAAGATGAGAAAGAAAGAAACTCCAAACCATATGCCCCAAAGATGTTGTTCAATTTTGCATAAAATCCTTTCATATTTGTGGGATTTTTCGATCGTTATGCTCCTAATCAATTAGGGTTTTCCAACCCTCTATAAAAGAACCTCAAACCCTCGCAATAACCAAGTCTTGAACATTGAATATACTTTGATATTGTGATTTATCAAAAAGAAACGATAAGGGTTTGTGTTTACATGAAGGAGAGTGTTCTCTCTTATCTACGAATTGGGTGAGTTTATCTACGATCCTTGAATGTCATTGGAACACTTGTCAAGGAAGAGGATCTTGCTTAGGGTTTCAATCCTTTGAAACCACCAAAAACTCCAAGAGTTAAAGCCATAAAG
>JAOXJP010179890.1:0-12484 GCA_025762735.1 Platanus orientalis
GCCCCAAAAAAAAACCCAACCTTCCAGGTGGCTCCACCTTGACTATATTTCTAGCCTCTTAGAAGATTGCCCGTAATTGTATCTTTCCTATATCATAATGTGACACAATTCTACACCTCATCATGAATGAAATAGATGTTTAGGATTTGGTGTTCAGGACACCAGGTGACTTCACATGGAATAAAATAGGCAGGGGTTAGATGAAAGTTCAAATTCCTACCTATTTTATTCCAAATGAAGTCACCTGATTCCCTGGACACCAAATCCTGGACAGGAAATTTGCTTCCCATCATGAAGTGTGCCCTCATCTCGCTTGGGATGAGCCTCCAATCTTCAACACTTTGAAAGATTGACCAAGTCCCAGCTTTGGTTGAACTTCTTTGTGATAACTAATGTCATCACCATATCATTTTTTTTATAACACCATTTATTTCATTATGATTAACAAGAGCCCGACACTAATCATAGGAAACAACCTTTATGTAGAAGTTGGTTTCTAAGACATTGCTAGGCTAAATGATGAGCACGTGCGTTCGCCTGATGATTTACAGAAGTCTACATGGACGCACCATGGATTTTAGATAATTACATTCAACCGAAAAAGGCCTCAAATAACATGGGTAGTCTTCAAGGTGTCCGTTTAGTAAGTTAACCACATTACCGAATCAGATTCGATCATCACTGAAGCAACTTTGAGAGTATATGAAAGCTTTAACCCCAACCATATAGCTCTCATTTCTGCATGGAGAACCTGATATTCTTCGTCAAACATCGTCATTGAATCACACCATCGACCTGTATGAGCATGCATCATGGTAGCCATGGCTGGAAGCATTGCATTCCGTGGGATAAGTAGCATCAACATTTATTTTCGTTGTTGCCCATCTTCAGGGCCCTTTGTTGAGTCGTCAAACAAATGCCCTTCTTTAAGTCATCAACATATCCTTTGCATTGTCTTTGTGTGAATCTTCTTCAAATGTATTTTGCCTTTTGATACAAGCTCTCATATCTTGTGATATCTCACATCTATATGTTTTGTCATTGTATAAAACACTTGATAATGCAATACTATTCACCTTGCTTCAATCCTAATTCATTCACCAATCGAGTTTAACCACAATGCTTCCTTTGCACCTTCAATGACAGCCATATATTCTTCTTCAGTAGTTGATAACATTACAATCGATTGAAGCATAGTTTTCCATCTAATGGGTCCACCTGCAAGAGTAAAAACATACCCTATTTTAGACCTTCTCTTGTCTAAGCCCTCTATATAATTTGAATCAACATGACCAATAACTTGATCTGATCCACCTTGTCAGTCAAACATAATGCCAATATTTTTGGTGCTTTCAAGTACCTTATAATCCATTTTACTATATTTTTTCCTGGATTTTTTATATACTTGCTTTACACTAACTGCATGTAACAAATCTGGTTTACTACACACCATAGCATATATTAGGCTACCCATAGTACTAGCATATGGTACTCTAGACATCTACTCAATGTCGGACTCTGTTGGAAAAATGATCTTTACAAATATCTTGAAATGATTTACCATAGGAATGCTAATCGGCCTAACATTTGTCATACTAAACATTTCCAATACCTTTTCTATGTATCCTTGTTGTGTCACTCATAACCTATAAAGCTTCTTGTCCATGAAAATCTCTATACCTAGGATTCTTTTAGCAAATCCTAGATCTTTCATATCAAATTCTTCATTTAACTTAGAGTTCAAATTATTAATGTCTTTAATGTTCTTGTTAGCAATTATGATTTCGTTAACATACAACAATAAGATAACAAAGGAACCCTTATCAAGAACTCTAAAATAAATGCATGAGTCATATTCATTCCACATGTAGCTAATCAATACCATGAAGGAATCAAAATGCCGATATCACTATCTTAGCGATTGCTTTAGCTTATAAAGTGACCTATTCAATTTAAAAACTAAGGCTATCTTTAGCATGAGATCTCGAATCGTGATCTAGGGTTAGATCATGATCTTAGTGCAAAATCATAGTGTTTGGCATAGGATCTTGATTATGATCTTCGGATCCTGTTTGTATTTCAACCTTATTTTAGATCACTTAAAAGCATGATTCTGATCACAACAATCATGATCAAAACTAAAAGGTGCTAAGTAACTAAGTCACACATGTTAAAATTAAGGGCAATGTCGTTTTTTCATGTTAAAAGATAAATCAACTTCTCCCCTTTGATGCCAACATCCTCTTCCTCCATTTATCCCACTTGTAGGTATGTGTAAAATACATGTGAAATCAAAAAATTGCGGAAGATTGACTGCCGATTTGAACAAAACTGAAATACTACCAATAGGTAGCTATTTGCGATTCCGCATACAGGTTCAAAGTCGCCACTAAACTTCATCTTTGATGCCAAGCATATCCTGATCTCTTTCTCTCTCTCTCTCTCTCTATCTATCTCTCTCTAGAGAAGTAAAAGCACCTCATTAATTCTCATTCTCGGCATTGTGTCCATGTTTCAAGTTAAAACCATATTAAGACAAGAAACTAAATGGAAGCTACAAATTTGTTGAAGGTAAGTAAGCTTTACGCTTTCTTCAACAAAAGTCTTCTTGATTCATTCAATTAAATTGAATGATCATGCTTGCGCCACTTTTATATGCTGGTTGACCCTACTTAGGGTTTTATTGTTGATTCTCTTTCAACCTAATAAATTAAACAAAAAAGGGTCAGAGGAGAACAAAGAAATTTGGTTGTTCAATTTGTGATCACTATTGGTCACAGCATGTATACTCATCACTTCACATTCAAGGTCTAATCTTTAGTTCTTTGTAAGATGACTAAAGAAGGATAATCTACGGGACACATCACGAGGATAACATCCAATGGGCCGTTAATGAATGACAATAATGGGTTTTAGCATCTCAAGGTTCCTCCTAGCTGAAGTTGAGTAAGGTTTTAGCAGCAACAACCGTGGTTTGTTTTCTGCTTCCAATTTCATTCTTTTGGCAATGCCGATGCTAACTTGCCACTAAATCGTGTGCCAAACCTTAACTCACCATTTCAATCTATGGATTGCAATCTCATAATATTGTAGCCAAATGACAGCCACAATCTGATCACATGATCCACCTGATTGTATTCTATTGATTTGAACTCTAGATCACAATCGTTAGATCTGAGATTACATGCCAAAGAGAGCCTAAGTTCTCCTTTTCATGTTCTTTGAATCCCTATAGTTGCTCCATGTAAATTTGCTTCTCCAATTCCCCATGAACATTGTTTTCACATTTACTTACTCTAACTCTAGATCAAGTAAAACAACCGTGACTAGCCTCACCCCGACTGAGGTATGCTTTACTATTGGAGATAATATTTCATTATAATCAACTTCCTCATTATATTCATATCCCTTCACCATTAAAAGAGCCTTGAATTTTTCTCATATCTCTAGTGTTGCCTCTTTCTTTCTATACAACTATTTGCACCTAATCACCTTCCTTTCCTTTTGTATTTCCACTAAATCCCATTTATTATTCTTATGTAATGATTCCATCTCTTCCATCATTGTAGTCATCCATTTATCACTTTTCCTACAATTAATAACATCCTAGAAAGTAGACAGATTGTCATTGCCAACAATTAATGCAAAAGAAAACATATCCTAAATTTCATACTAGACTAAGGCTTTATGAGTTTTTCTTTCTCTATGCCTCTTGCAAGACTATGTTGTTCAATCTCTCTGCTAGAAATATTATCTTGTAGCATATATGTCTTCTCATATGGTCACTCATTTTCTTTTATTTCCATCTGGATTGAGGACTTTTGTAAATCAGCATCCGGTTGTTGATTTGCAGCTTTCTTATTGAAGTTCATTATATATTCCTCATCAAAAACATCTTTGTTGATTATCACCGTGTGAGCTACTGGATCCCAAAAGTTTGTACCCCTTTACGCCCTTCTTATGCCCAAGAAATATACATTTCATTGATTTTGAATCAAGGTTTGATCATTGTTCACTTTGAACATGAACAAAAATTAGGCATCCGAATATTCTAAGACTTCAACAATCAACCTCTTTTCCTAATCAAACTGTTTCAAGAATTGTAAAATGATTGTAGCCGATGGTGACCTATTTACCAAGTAACATGTCATATTAACCGCCTTAGCTCAAAACATCTTAAGCAACTCTATCTATAATCACATGCATCTTGTTTTTTTTAAAGGAGTATTATTCATGTGTTTTGCTACACCATTCTATTGTGCATTTTCTAGTGTAATGTAATGCTTTGTAATTCCTTCATTTTGACAAAACTTAATAAACTTAAAATTCTTATATTCTAAGCCATTGTCAATCCTTAAATACTTTATTTATTTATCAGTTTACTTTTTAACATCTACTTTCTATTGCTTGAATTTCAAGAATTCTTTTGATTTCTACTTCATAAAATAGATTTACGTTTTTTTCGAATAATCATCAATAAATGAAATAAAGCAAAGATTTATACCTTTAGAAAGTATTGGTGTAGGTCCCTATATATCATATTGTACATATTATAATATCTCTTTACCTGTATGTTGTTCTGTTTTGAAGCTTATCATTTACTGCTTACCATATAAACAAAATTAATAAAAAAATCACCTTACAAGTCATTACTTCTTTAAACAAACCAAGCTTATGTAATACTAGTATACTCTTCTCATTCATATAGCTTAGCTGTAATACTATCATACTTTTCTCGTTCATATGACCTAACCGCATATGCCATAAATCGATACTATCTGTGTATGAATCACTATGAGTTGTCACAATTGTTTTACTAGTAAAAATATTTTATTTCAGTCTATATAGATTTTTTTTTTAGTTTTACCTCTCATGACAACAGTTACCTATTTTGTTGCTATTATTTTTAACCACAAATTTGAAGAGATTAATCCAAAACCTTATGCAACAATTTGTATTTTTATCCAAATCATTTATATTGTTTCTCGTTTTTAATTCTTTTTTCCTTCCCAAAGTGTAACCTACACTCTGATACCACTTGTTGGGGTTTATCCTTTTTAATCAATGTAATTAAAAGGCCAAAAGTAAACAACAAAAATAAACCAAAGAAATTAAGAACCACAATGACAAAACAAAAGATTTACCTGATTCGACGGTATGCCTCCATCTATGAGAGAGGATTAACAACTATTTCATTATGAGAATACAAATGTGTTATTCTGAAACCCAAAACCCATATTGTTTCCCCTTGTACATTCTCACACACACACTCTCTCTCGCTCTCAAACTGTGAAAAAAACCAAAAAGAAAAAACCCAACCTCCTGTGCAATTGTAACTATCCAGCCTCCCTTTTTCTTTTTCTTTTTTAAATAGGTTTTCCCACTAGAAACCGCCAGTCCCGCCTCTCTTACATAGAATCTCTTAACTCCCAACATATCCTCACGGTTAGATCTTGAGAAGATCCAAACGATAGGAAATAAAGACAAACTCAACATATTTCAGAAAGAGGTTGAGCATCTTTAAAAAAAATTGGGCTTTTCTATTACAACAAAAATGACAAGATGTGTGAAAACTTGGCAAACAGCCTTACATTTTAGTATGACAGGAAAAATACCAACAAATGGTTTCGAACACAAGGCCAGCCTCGTGGCACACATTTTGAATGATAAATTCATTAGTGCTCCTTGACTTGTGGGTTGCCGAGTTAGTTAAGATGTCGTTTATTTATAAGTCCAGTGTAATTACCACCCTTGAAAAACCACGTTAGTTAATACTTCCCTGAAATGCTTCCTTTTACCAGATACCGGTTACCCCAATAACAGCGTTTAACTTTTAAATCATCATTAATTAGGCCGACTAATGATGATATGAGACTGGATACAATCTGCTTTCAGCTGCAGTACACAACTGAAATGTGTAATGTCCAGCTCATCCCCTGACAAAACACTGGTTTTCCAGGCACGGGTGTTATGGGTGGGTGGGTGGGGAAGAAGAGAATTTACGTGTGTCAGATCTTTTTTTTTTTTTAATAATTATTATCCTCGTTAATCAATCTTCAAATAATTCTGACTAAGTTTCTTCAACAACAATTGACCCATGCTTGCTTTCGAGATTTTAAAGGCAAATGGAGGAACAAGAAGAAAAAGAGAAAAGTCACCACAAGAGTAATCTGTTGGGTGGATTAGTTAGGTACTTCACCCCCCCCAATCCCCCAATGTCTCTCAACTAACGCACTTACGAAGAGATAAAAGTTTGTTGGCGTCTGGTAACGCAAATTTATTGTCTCTCCTTTTGTTAATTATTAATTATGAGATCAGGACCATAATATGTGCGACCCCACCTCTCATCAATCTTGCCAGGGCTTATGGGATTTTTCTTTCTCAGTTAAATTAATCTGATTTAATTATATTGGTTCTACCTTCTTCCTTGTTTTTTCCTGAATTTAGAAACTATATTATTGGAGGTTCACTTTAAAGTTGAGAGGTGTGGATTGTTATACCTTAAGGTCTTGTTTGGCAACCATCAACCTGTAAAGTAATCATTTCATTTCAAATTTTCAAGGCATTTGTGGCTATAAAGTGATGGTTCAAAATGAACTCATTCCATGATTTGTTGACTAAAAATGAAGTCATCTTAGGTTTTTTACAAAATAAAATGATATATGTCATCAAGTATAAATCTGAATGAGTTCATTTTGAACCAACACCTTGTCGACTACAGAGGCCTTGGAAATTTGACTTGAAATGATTTTATTACAGGTGGCTTCCAAACACGACTTAAGAGTTTGGCCGCTAATAACAACCTTTTGCATCGAGAAATCTATCCAACAGAGCGCGCAACCAAATTTCAAGAGAGTTTTGCTGTGGCACATCGGGATCCACATTCATTGATAAGTTATATTTCTATTCCAAGTGTCTTCCCAGATTACTTTAACAACTATTGGATATGCCTCTCCAAGGGAGATGCTACAGTATGTCCTCTCTAAGGGAGAAGTCAGGGTTTCAAATCCCATAAGACAACAGCAATTGATTGCATTGAAGCCTGCCCTCCAGTGGTAGTGATGGCTAGGCTCGCCAATGTACAGTATATTAAACCACGCTTATTACGAGTTTTATTCTACTAGGGTAATTTCTATTTTTGTATTTCAGAGTAGTTGTTGTTATCAACACAACTTCATCGGACTTGAAGTTCATACTTCAAAGTCATGATATTTTTTTGGTTAACTGTATTTCAGAATCATGATCGCTACACTACTTTTAGTTATTTATAATATCTATTATATGTAATAGAAAATTTAAATACTTCATTCTTCAAACCCTTGATGTCTACTGTTCATCTAATATAATGATAACGGAGAGTTTAAGTTTAAATGAGGTGGTTCAATATGCTCATTGCTGAATAAGTTTTGGAGTGGGGACAAAGCAAAGTTATAAAGAGGAGAGGTTCCCCAACCTAATAAAGTCTCCCCACTTTTAATGTCCATGCGTGACAACAAAACTAACTCATCAAATATTCAAACTATAAATAATAAAAAACAATTGTTTCAATATATGATTGATTAATAATGGTTTTTTTTTTTTTTTGGGATAGAGGGGAGGGGAGGAGGAGGGGGAGGGGTTGGATCTACTATCACACATTTTAATAAATTAAATTAGATTAGATTATTTCAACTTCTTACAGGACAGATTTACACCCTTCCTTTTTTCTTTTGTCCAAATTAGATCCTAACGAACCAAATAACAAACAAACCCAGATCAATGGAATCTGTCATTTTGGGTCAGGTCGGGATCTGGCAATCAGGCGACTGAGCACTCTACTCCTCCTTGGGTGCAAATCTTGACTTAATCTTGTCAACCTCTTTGGTACCCACCTGGAAGGCTTTAGTAAGTACATTGTCTGGCACCGGCGGCGATGCCGAAAACAACGTCGCGGCGATCGACTGAGTGCCTGGTAATTGGCTATTAAAGGCGGCGATCACCGCAGCTGCTTCGTTGCCGTTGTTCTTCTGGAAGTGAACCAGACCCCTTGGAAACACAAAAATCTCACCTTTGTTGATCGTCTTGGAAATGAGGACGTTAGCGGTAGTGATGAAGCCTACATCCAATTGGCCTTCAAGGACGAATACCATCTCGGTGGCACGCGGATGGGTGTGAGGCGGGTTCAGGCCACCAGGTGCGTAATCGATGCGGGAGAGTGAGACGCCTAGTGTGTTAAGGCCTGGAATCTTTTGCACATTTGCGCCTGTGACCAGAGACCCCATAGAATTGTTGGTCGCTCCTGGCTTAGCCAAACCGTCGAAGAAGAAGTCTGCTGTACTTACATTGGCCGCGTCCTTGCAGGCGAATCCATTGACCTTCACACCTGTAATTTATATGAGATTTGGGCTAACCCAACAAAACTCTTTGGAAATCCTACTCAGTTCTAAGTGATTTACCATTGGATTTTAGTATGTCTTTGTTAATTAATTGAACAAATCCGTTATTACTATGCCCACAAACAGAAACAGAGCTAGCTGTAATATAAGCCAAGGCCAACGAAAGCGAAGAGTACTTAAAAATTCCTGAAAATATATATATATATATATATCAATAAAACCAAGATTGTAGTTTCTTCTTCTTCTTTTCTTTTTAACAAAATGTAAACTTCGATTGAAAATGAAGGAGAAGAAAAGTAATTAGAGCTGCCCACCACTTATTCTTCTAATATTTCTTTCGAAGTAAGAGCCCAACTCCTAGGCGGAAAGAAAAGCGGTTTATGTGTGCGAGTGTGTTTTGCCCCCTTCAATTGGGTCGGCTAGGATTGAAGTTGAACAAGCTTTGAGTTCAATGTCGCAGAATCTGGGTCCAGACCACTAATGCTGCTGGTCGACCCCAGATTCAAGAAAGAGGGGTTTTATCCTTCCCGAGTTTCTTTGTAGGGAAAAAGGAAAAAAAAAAGCATTTAATATAAATAATGGATTACCAGAAGTGGGATCGGCAACACAGATGTCTTGAAGCAAATCAGGATCTGACGAAACGGTGCCGGAGACGATAGCAAAGATGACGACAAGTGCGACAACAGCTGCCATGCTTACAAGAAAAAAGGAAAGAGGGGGGAGGGGGGAGTAGGTTTGAATGGAGAAGAAAAGTGAGTGATATTTATAAGGAATGGTTGGAGAAGGTTGATTGAGAAAGAGGGAGAGTGGTTGATGTGATATAAAGCTGTGACATAGGTCTTCTTCAATCCAAAGTAAAGTCATCACAGGGAATGAATACGGGCTTGGATTATGTGAGAACGAATCTCGTGAGAACCGTGAAAAGGGCACCGAAGGGGCTGACGCATCAGTACCAAAAAGTGATTTACACTTTTTGGGGGGCACTTATCACTTTTCGGTGCTGATGTGTCCCCACCTTGATACCGTTTTCACAGTTCTCACAAGATTCGTTCTCACCTAATTTTTAGTGCATGAATACACTTGTGTGGGTATTGTCCGTTTTTCCATTATTTTTTATGATTTTATTTTCTGATTATTATTTGTTGTTAATTTTCCTTCTTTGGGTGTTGTCCGGGTTATTATCAGGGTAATTCGCCTCAACTTCATTCGTTGAAGTGCGGATAAACAAAAAAGTGTTTATTCAGATTTTATTTTGCTTAGATTTAAAATTTGTCTGGATAAACATCTTTGAGTAAAAATAAAAGTAAGACTAACAAATCGTTTGAGGCGGGTCCATATGGATTTGTGTTCATCTTAACGAGGAGAACACCGTCGTATCATTGAATGCTCAAAACCATTAATAGATGAATGAGAAATTGTTTCTAAAGGTGCCTAATTAAACACTGGTTAAAGAGTGAAAAACTTGAAATCCCACGTGGGTTAGCATAAAAAATTGTGTGTTAATATATAATTATGTTGGACATAAGTTTGAGTCCCAAAGAACATCATTGTTTTGTGGATGGGGATGACTTAACTAACATGGATCAGGCCCATGTAAACACACCCACACGCATTACACCAAGCCAGATTAGGTCAATAAAAAAAAAAAAAATTTTTATTACTATTTTTTATTTCTCCCAGATTCGGTTATACCCGTGGGGGTGTGCTTATTCATGCGAAGGTGGTTATTAAATCACAGTTTTGAACCCCTTGTTTGTTTTGAAAAAACAAGAATGTGGCTACAAAAATACATCTTTCTACTTTCGTGTCTGTTTGAATACCGTAAGGTATATCTCTGTGCATATTCTAAACAAACATGAATAAGTCTATAAATAAATCATCAATCCTTCATTTTAAATATTTAATTCCAAATCCGAAATTTATAGTATGTTAATTTAGACATCATAGAGGATATTCAAAATTAGGCATATAAAGAGCATGATAGTGTGTTCTAAAATAGAGAGTATAACACACGTTTGATTCGTCAGACACATAAATTGCAATATTTCTTTTATGAGTAATCGATCATTATATCTTGGGAAGCAAACGCCTGAAGAATTCATAAACATCACTACGATGGGCGAAATCTATCTTAAGGACATAGTGTTAAACACTAGCCTTAATCAATTTTGGGCTTGATTTTTGTCAATTCATCCAGTTAAATAAATCGTTTGTTTCATTTTATTTTTATGAAATAAATACTTGTTTATAGAATAATGCATATACATAGATTATAAAAAAACAAAGAGTGCTTTAAACCATGAGATTGGTGTCATGGGTGGTTTCATGCCAAATTACAATTACAAAGTGATCAATGACTTTTTTTTAGTACTTACGGCTGCATTCAATATAAACGCAATTTTTTTTTTGTTGATAAAATATAGATTAGGATTATAAATTATCCAAATAAACATCCGTATTTGACTCAAATTCAGTCCATTTAATACAAATATGGATCTATACATATCTAATTGTATACAAACATTATGGTAGCTTTACCTTTCACAATATAATTTATTAGGTTATAGGTTTTTTGTGGAATTTCACTTTATGGATTATGGATATCAGGACAGATATCATGATATCTATTAAGTGAAAATCCGGTAAAGTAGGTTAGTTTTAGATATACTCGTCATGTAATCTAATTGGTTGAGCAAATGTTCTACTCCCAATTTGTGTACTCCCCATGCTCCTAGACACAAAGGCTGGGATGTAATCATTTAGAAAAAAGCATCACATGCTAACCTTTGTATTTGGGAGCATGGAAGAGTGCAAATTTGGGAGTTTATCCTGTAACTGATTATTATCTGGATTCGGTTTATAATTGTGTCCTCTTAAAGTGAATATGAACCCATGTGTATGTGATGCGATTAAATATTCATTTGTTTTAAAAAAATCTGATTATAAACAAATTAAACACCGATCTATATAAATCCAATACGGCTAAATATTTGTATCTGTGTGTGTGTGTGTGTGAGTGTGTATATATATATATATATATAACTTAATGGATACAAATATAAACTCATATGTATCTTATTTCAATGCGTTTCATTTACTTTCACAAATTAGTAGAACTCTTTTATTTTATTGTAATGCTGTAATATCTCACATCTTCAATAAAAAATAAAAAAAAATTAAGATGCTCTAATGCACCAAATATACACTTTCTTAGGAGCGTTGCTTAGGCCCAGATTGAACTTATAAAAAATTGTCACTTAGACTGGGCCCAGATTGGGCTTATAGAAAATAAAAAGATTATGAAAAAAAAAAAAAAAACAGAGGTTAATCGCAACAAAAGCAAGTTTTGAATAGTCACCATGAGGTGGGCCTTCAAATGGGATGACCCTATCATTTGGACGTTAAAATAGGGAAAAAACATAGATAATTAGTATAGTGTGAATTTGGCTTTCCTTGATTAGAAGGTTTAAATATAGTTTTTTATTTGTTGTTTGTGAAAGAGGGAAAATAAAATGAAAGACGGAAAATTAAGGAACGGGGGAATGCCTTGCACGGACCGGATGAGGTCACTGTTTGGTGAGGGGTAAGATGCCTGAGAAGTCACGAAGGAAAACATTACCTTACCATCCAAACCTACTCCATCCGTGTGGGGGACTCCCTCTATTTTTATCTTTATTTTTTGTAATCTTCGTGTTGTTGAATGGTTTGAAATGTTCTCTATTCTTTGATGTGATCTCCATTCTCTACCTACCAAATACAATATATATATATATATATATAGTTTCAATTCCTATCAGCGAAGAGCATATCCATGTTTGTAAAATGTTCATCCCTCTTAAAACTTGTTAAAAAGAACATTGTCTATCATTATGATTAGAGGAAAGGACTTTTGTGTGTGTGTTTTGTTTTTGGTTCTTGGTAGCCACATTTTCTATTATCTAAAGCCATTATCCAATGTTGGGAGGGTTAGACTGGAGACATCCCTAACCTTTGGCGTTTTTGCCCAGTGACTGGTCACGAGACTCAAACCTGCATTTTCACGCTGACAGCCCAAGCCCATTGCGCGTGCGCACACACACACACACACACATACACACACACACACATAT
>JAOXJP010179901.1:0-12484 GCA_025762735.1 Platanus orientalis
TTGGCATAAGACTGGCAAGTGTGGCACTTCTTTACATGTTGACAACAATCTGTTTCCATGGTTGACCAGTAGTAACCCAGTTAAAGAACTTTCTTGGCAAACATGAGTTCATTCATGTGCAAGCCGCACTCTCCTCCGTGGATATCTTTAATGATAGTGGAGGCCTTAGCTTCATCTACACATCTTAAGAGGACATGATGAGGGGACTTATTGTACGGGGTCCCATTATGTAGAACAAATTGAGCTGCTAATCTTCGCAGAGCACATTGAGCATTCTTGGAAGCTATGGATGGAAGAGTCTAATCTTCCAGATAGTTCTTTATGTAGAGGAACCACGGTTCCCTATTCAAATCAGTAGTTGTAATCTGGAGACAATAGGCTGGATCATTTCTCTATTCAATCTCAATTGGTATCATGTCTACCCCTTGAGGGATGTCAATCATTAAAGCTAATGTGGCCAACGCATCTGCAAAGATGTTCCTTCTTCTGCCAATGTAGTGGAAAGTCAGATATTTAAAGTTCTTGGAAAGGATCTATAGACATTCATAATAGTCTAAGAACTTCTCCTCTCAGATGAACCAATCTCCAGTTGCTTAGAAGATAACAAGTGTTGAGTCTCCGTAGACTTCTAGTTCATCAATGCCAAGATCAATGGCTGCTTTCAAACCGATAATGCAGGCTTCATATTCGACTGTGTTATTGGTGCATAGAAAGTGTAGTCTTACGGTAATTAGGATGAGGGCCCCTGTAGGGGAAATGAGTATGGCTCCAATCCCGTAACCTAGCTGATTGATGACTCTGTCTAAACACATCTTCTACCTGACTATCTTATTTGATTCAACTTCAACACAAAGTATGTGTTCATCTAGGAAGTCAAATTTCAAGGATGAAGGTTCATCTGCTGGTCCATTTGCTAAGAAGTCAGCTATGGCTTGCCCCTTGATAGCTTTCTATGAGACATATGTGATATTGAATTCTGATAGCATCATGAGCCATCAAGCAGTTCTTCCTATGGTTGTTGGTTTCTCAAATAGATACTTGATGGGATTTATTCGAGAAATCATAAATACTTTATATGAAAGGAAGTAGTGCCGAAGCCTTTTGGTGGCAAGAATATGGAGAGGCAGGTCTTCTCAAGAGGTGTGTATCTGGTTTTGTAGTCAATGAAACGTTTGCTTAGATAATAGATGGCATGTTTCTTCTTCCCGTCTTGTCATGCTATCCTAGCAAACAACCCATGGAGTTTTCATGTACAGTCAGATATAGAATTAATGGGCAGTCTGGCTCTAGAGAGTTCAATACAGGTGGGCTTAGCAAGTAATTCTTGATCTTGTCAAAGGCAATTTGGCAGTCATTGTTCTATTGGGTTAGAACATTCTTTCTCAATAGTTTGAATAGGGGCTTATAAATGGGAGTGAGTTGGGCAATGAAACAACTGACGTATTGGATGTGGCCTAAGAAACTACATACATCCTTCTCCGTGCGAGGTGTAGGCATTCCAATGATTTCTTTAGCCTTCGAATGATCAACTTCTATGCCTTTTTCACTGATGATGAAGCCTCATAATTTTCCATGGGAGGCTCCGAAGATGAACTTGTTCTGGTTCAGCTTCAATCTATATTTCTTGAGATGGGCAAACAGCTTCCATAGATAGCTTAGGTGATCTTACCGATATTGGAATTTGACAATCATGTCGTTAACATAGACTTCCATTTCTTTATTGATCATGTCATTGAAGAGGGCAGTCATGGCCCGTTGGTATATTGCCCCTGAATTCTTAAGACCAAAGGGTATTACTTTGTAACAGAATGTGCACCAAGGGGTTGTGAAAGCAATCTTCTCATGGTCCTCTATGGACATCTTGATCTGGTTATAGCCTGAGAACCGGTCCATGAAGGACATCATCTCGTGTCCGACCGTCCTGTCAATGAGCACATCAATATGGGGTAGAGGAAAGTCATCTTTGGGACTGACTTTGTTTAGATTTCTATAATCTATACACATTTAGACCTTGCCGTCCTTCTTAGGTATAGGGATGATGTTGGCTAACCAATGGGGATATTGGACAGACAAAAGAAAGCTTGTGTCTAGTTATTTTTGGATCTCTTTTTTGATGGCTAGGGACCATTCTGATCATAGACATCTAGGCTTTTGCTTGATGGGATGAATATCCGGGTTAGTGGGAATCTTATGGGTGACAAGGTCTATGTCCAGACAAGGCATGTCTGCATAAGTCCATGCAAAGATGTCTATGTGCTCTTGAAGTAAGTTTAACAGGGCATGCCCCAAATCTGAAGTGCTGGGGGTCCCAATTTTTTACAATTCTAGGCATGGTTTCTGACCTAAGATTGATTTCTTGGAGGCCATCTATGGATGGAAGATTCTAGTTCTCTTGGAGCTCAAAGGCCTCGATAACCTCTTTTGGCATTATTTCTTCATCATTCCATCCTTCTTGTTCCTGTTTTTGAAGGAAAAACTTTTAGTATGAATTTACATGAAAAGGGTATTTAATACTTAAGGAGTAACTAGACATGGAATCAGACTCAAAGTTGCCTACATACTCAATGTTTGGGCTAATCACAAGCTTAGGAAAGCTTGTTCAGTTAGAATCAAGTCGTGTGTAGATCTGGTCTCGAGGGTGGACCAAATTTACATTTATTATTATTTTTTGAAAAGCAGCTGAGCCTAAAGTTACTTCTCAGGTTGCCTACATACTTGACTTTTAACATAAGTGCTTTTGAAAACATTGGTCTGTTAAGATCAAACCACATGTAGTTCTTTAACTACAATGGTAAAGAAAGCAAAAATAAAGATTTTTTCAAAAGTGACTGGGCCTGAAGTTGTGTATCAGGTTGCCTGCATAACCCTTACAGGTGCACTGGTCGAATGCTTTGACAATTCATGAGTCATTAGGGATCAAGTCTACGTACTTCTTATTATAAAATGGTAAAAAGAAAAGATTAAAAGCTTTTGAAAATATCAACAAGAATGGGATAATGTTAGCTTCTCCTAGCCTTCTTTCTTAATCATTCAATCCATCACCTGGTCCTAGTCCTCTGCTACGGTGGAGTTAGCTTGTCTGATATGCTCTGTGGCTTCCACGAGTACCCATGTTTTCGGCATGTTGACCTGGTCAGGGTCAAGCTTGTCTAAGTCTAGATCTCCACTCACAATAATTGATTACAGGGTTCCATGACATCACCTGGGAGAGAGAGTAGACTTAGAGGAGTTAGGTTGTCTTTCCTATGTTCTGAGGTGTTAGGGGTTGAACTTTCCCTAACCTCAGGGATGGATGGCTTAGAGCTGAATAAATGGGTATGAGGAGCAGCCTTAAGATGGTAGGCAGAGTGTTGACTGATGATTGGAGGGAAAATGATGATGAGTTCTGTCAGTGCATGTTCTATACTGAGTTTGAGTGGTTCTGTTTGAGTTGGTGGTTCAATTGGCAAGGTAGTGCAAGTCTTGGATAATTTAGAAGCAGGTACAAAGTGATGTGCGGCCTTACAGCCAGCTTTCTACTTCTTGTTCTTCTTGAATTGATGTTTGAACTCTAGGCCTACCTTGTATGGCACTCTGATAGCTTTGACGAGGTTCTTCCTTCCTTGGGAATGTTTGACTAGGCCTTTGTTCGGATCAAACTTCATTTTGGCCATCATGTGGAACATAGGTGGAAGTATTTCAGCCTTCCTCTTTAGCTCTACCACCTATTTCTCTGTATAAACAACCCCGAATTGGTATAAGGTGACAGTGGTTAGGGCTTGCAAGTTCCAAACTCCCAATATCTTCTACCATGTCATTGTGATGACATTTGTATATGTTGGTATTGTGATGACCTCGTCATCAATGATGAACTTCACTTTCTGGTAGAGAGTGGATAGAACGGTGCCTGCCTAATGGATCCATGGTCTTCCCAACAACATTATAAAGAATGATGGTATGATCAACACTTGAAACTGAACTTAGAACATTCTCCCTTCTATCACTAGGGGAATGAACACTTCTCCTTGGCCATGACTAACTAAGTTGTCAAAGGCTCTTATGTCAAAAGGGTTGGGCTTCACACAGTCTGAGGGAAATCCCAATGTGTCCAGTGTATCCTTGGTGCAGATGTTTAAGGCAGACCCATTGTCTACCGAAATAAGAGGAATACACATGTCTGAGTAGCGTGCTGTGATGTAGATGGCTCAGTTGTGCATAGTGTCACCCTCAAGAATCTCTGTCTCTAAGAATATGATGACTAGTGGCATTGATACTTTGGCCACCATGTTTCCCAGCCTGTTCAGTGTGATAGAGGCATCCACAAAGAACTTTCTGAATATGCTTAGGAACCTTTTTATGTGCTGCTCTGACATCAACAAAAGGCCTAAGATCGAGACCTATGCTGGTGTCTTGGACAACTACTCAATCAAAAATAGGTGAGACTTCAAAATTGTTGCCTCTAAAATCTCATTCTCTCTCTTTTCATCTGCCTCTCTAGTCTATTTCTATACCTCTATTTTGAGTTCTTCTTCTATCATCTTTTCATTTCCCTTGCCCTCGGGATGCAGATATGTGAATGGCTTAGAAACTCTGCCTGACCAAGTGATGAAGATGGCGAGCACTTTCAGCTCGTCTTTTAACAATTTTGGATCTGCCACTTCCCCAACTAGATAGCCCAAAGGGACTCAGTTCAACAATAATTGTATTCGGGTAGGTGGAGGGATGTTGATGACTAAATGAGGGAATGAAAGGTCAATGAGCTAGGCATATAGTGATGGTGGTGGGATGCTATGGGGTGATGAAAATGGGTTCTGAGTTGCTGAACCTTCCCCATATATGTTGATGTCAGGGGAAGAACTGTGACTGGGCTATCTGGGGCCGTATCCCACATGTGCGTGAGCAAGTGCTCATATTCGGTAGGGGGAATAGGCTCGGGGAAGTGTCCATTCAAGGTAGACACTTGGTTGGTGTCAAGTAGAAAAATGATTTTCTTGGGCTCTGAGATCTTGGTGATGTAGCTAGAGGGATTGAATTGGGTGTTGGTGAGACCGATCATGTTGACCCCTTTTAGTGGCTGGTGATCAGGGAGTGGATTTTGGATGATGTTAAAATTTGGTGGAGGATTGTTGGGTGCGAGGTCAAATGATACCATACCCTCATTGATCAGGTCTTGAACATCATGTCTCAATCGGAAACACCTATCGTTGGTGTGCCCTGGGGTTTTATGGTATTCACAATGTTTCGCTTGATTGTAGCAGTAGGGAAAAGGGTATGGTGGGGGTCTTGGGTCAATTGGTTGCAACAACCTCTTCTTGACAAGGTATTCCATGATGTATTTGTAGGAGTAGGGTAATGAGGTGAACTTTCTATTTTTCTTCTCTTCGCTGGGTGTGCCCGGGTACCCTAGTTAGTACAACTGCTGTGGAGGAATGATGTTCATAGTTGTTGGATAGCTTTGGGTTGGTTATGGTAAAGGTAGAACATGACTGCTATTTCGACTAGGCCAAGGAACCTCAATAGCTTGCACAAGATTCACTTTTGGCCAGATGGCTACTGCTTTCTTTGGCATGGTTTTGGAAGCACTAGCAAGGGCAAGCGGTGCGTCTTATACTAAACCTACCGTGATGGCCAACTCTACCTTTGTGGCTTTGTCACCAACCTTGAAGAAGTTGCTTTGTGATGTAATCAAGAGCATCAACTGGTAGGTAGGACCCAATGTCCTCATGAAAGTAGATATTATGTCCTCCTCTGACATAGGGTGTTTTAGGTTAGAGGTCGTCAATCTCTATCTATAGGTAAAATCTCTGACACTCTCTTCAGTGATGGGCCTCATTCCTTCAATCTCTTCCCAGGTTGGTATTATCTCGAGGTTGAACTTATAATGATTAAGGAATGACCACATCAGGGCCCTTCATGTGCTGATGTTGCACTTTTCTTGGCTTGCTAGCCATTTTCCCGTATTCTTCTCTAAGCTCTGGCCAAACATCTAGACCAGGATCCGCTCATCATGTCCCCACTAGAACATAGCATTGCAAGACATGTGAAGATGCATCATAGGGTAGGCGGTGCCATCATACTTCTCAACATTTGGTCTTTGGAAGTTCGGTGGTAGCACACCTCCGGGGTGGATACAAAGATCCTTGAAGTCCATGGAGATGAGGAATTGTCCCCCTTTTATCAGTTCTACCTCTGTCGCGAGCTTGGCTAGTTGTGCACTGGTCTCATCTTTTAAAGGGGCACCACTTTCTTTCCCCTTTCTACTTGATGTTGAAGGCCCATACTACTCTTCCAGGTCGAAGGCGGCCCAGTGTTCCAACTCCATGTATGTAGTGGTGGCTCGAAGTGGGGCCATGACATAGATGGGGCCATGTGTGTATGCCTGGCCATGTGGCAGAGTTTGGTCGGCAGTACTAGGAGGTGGCAGTGGCTCAGAGACTGTACTCTGGCTTTAAGGCCCTCCTTGCTTCAACAAATATTCAAACATTAATTTCTCGAACTCAATGAGTGTAGGAATTCGAGGCTACTCGTTGGTGCTGGGTTGGCTAAGTGGTGGTGGAGAGGTTTGGGGTGATGAAGAGGATTGACCAAATTTGGGGGTAGATGTCCAACCATGCTGGGACATGAAGTCCCCCATTAGTTGCTCCACTTATGATTTGAACCCATTTGAGAGGGTATCTTCGGGACTAGTCCTACCAGGAGGTGGATTTCCCGTGGATGCCTCTAGGAGGGTAAGAGATGTAGTGCTTATCGTAAGAGGAGGTGTTGACTTGTCAGCCATAGCTTTGCTACATTGTGTCTTTTCTACTTCTGCAATCGAGTCTCTAAGGGAGCAATTGTAGCTTGCCTAACTAAAATAAAGAAGGGTTTATGGTTATTATCTTATATGGATCATTCATTACATGCATTCATAATTGATAGCCAAGTGCTTTTACAAGTGCATATGTCATATAAGTGAATTCATGTCCTTTAATTAGCTACAAGATTTTTTGAAACAAAACTTTGTATAATATTTACATAGCAAAAATTATTACAAAAAGGGGGGGCACTTGTTCCGATACATTAGAAAAGAAATCATAAAGAAAAATCTAAAGATCAGGCACCATTGGAGGTGGTGGAGGTGATACCGGTTCGTAGCCTAAGGAGAAGATCTGTTTTCTCAACTCGTGAACCAATGACTGTATCCATTGATCTTATACAAAGGCCATGTTGTTGCTACGTCTCATCTCAAGTCCCAAATCTTTGTGGGAAGTCCTACTATCATTGAGCTCATTTTTTAGGGAGTGAATGAGATCGGCTTGAGTTTCATTCCAATGTTAGGTACACTCATGTGAGACCTCGACCTCTGTATGCAAAAGTGTCTTAGCTTCTAAGGCAGCCTTGGTTTGGGCATGTAAGGCCCATTCCTTGGCTAAGTCTATCAATGCTTGCTTATACTTTGTTTGAGTGTGAGAAGGTTCTATATGTGATGAAGATGTTGATTCAGTGCACGGCCTCTTGTTTGAAGAAGTGGATGTTGTAGGTGTAGTAGGTTGTAGAGGAGGCTTGTGTGAAAGCCAATACTCGTACAATGATGTCATGGCCTATACTTTTGAGGATACTAGTAGTGGATGTCTTGCAATCCCAGTATCTAAGTTGTCCCATAAAGCAGCTAATGTAGACCGTGTATGATTGGACATACTGTGATCAAGTTTGCATATATCTTTGAAGACCGTGGGGAAGTCAAAGAGATCTTACCTAAGTGTCAATTACCAAAGAATGCATATAGGTACATAAGGAGTGCTCTGGTGGACTCCTATGATAACCATGTATGTGCAATCCTTTGTAGCAAAAAACGGGTAGCATGCTTTGTGCCACATGACAAGCCAAGTAATCTATTTAGGAAGCATGGCAGCTAGTAGGTTTTAATAACCCAATGTAGTTGCTTTGTTTGGCAAGGGTCGGCTTTTGATATGGATCTATGCTAGAATCAGATCTCGTGAAACATAGGCTGGGAAGGATGCAAGGATGGACAGATGTTCCCGTAGCCAGGCTTGTAAGAAAGTCGGGCAACCATATAAACATCCTTTAGGATGTTGGGCACAATGAGAGAGATTAGAGATAGTCTAAAAAATGATCATAGGTGCTAGCGTCTTTTCTGTAGATGCTGCCCCAAAATGTCGAGTAAAACACCATTGATATGATGATGACTATGTGATAGCAAGAGCTATCCTAAGATAGCTAAAGTGAATAGTCTGAACTTGATGGGGTTGGCAAAGTCATCAACTTTCTTCCAACCTCTTCCCAATAGAAAGTCGAAAGGACAATGCAAGTATTCTCCTATGGCTTCCTTGGGTAGGGAGGCCTTGGAGATGTCTAATGCATGAAAGCATTTGAGGAAACTAGGCTTGTGGGTTAGAATTATGGCACTGACGCTGAGACAATGTTCCCAATCTAGGAAGGATTCAAGTTTCTCGATAGTGGACGTAAACTCTTGTTCTTCGAAGTGGAAAACCATAAATGTCCAGTCCCAAAAGGAAATGGCTGCCTCTAACAGTGACCAATCCAAGTTAATTTGTGCTAAGGCCAATGTTGCCCCTAGCCAGCTTTGACTTTTCCAAACTTCCCATTCTTTAGGGGGAAGGGAAATTAGGGTATTTACGAAGTTTGCAAAGATGGTGGAATACGAATCCAATTATATTGGCCTGTGAGCCATGTCTGTAAGCACAAATCATGAATACAGGGTTAAGAATGTCATTTTACAGTTGAAGGCAATTTTCTGCAGAAATTAAGCCTAATGCCTGATTTTTATTGAATTAAAATTTAGGTGTTGAATGCACGATTAGGCGTTGGAACAGTTATAGACAAAAAATACTTGATGCCTGATTTTTCAACTTTAAATGACCCGTGGTTAGGTCTTTTGTCTTTCTGTGTTTCAAATTGCTATTTTCAGTTAAAAGAGAGGAGAGGTCTCCACAACATTCTTCTTTCTTCCCTTTTCAATTTTTATTAAAAATTCCATCACTTTCTTTAATCACCATGGGTCAAGGAGGATCTAGCCGCCACTTCCTGCTTCTCTCGGTGCAAGAGAAGGCATTTTGGAAGAACCCGGTTGTGGATGAGGTAAGTTTTTGCCTTGTTCATGAGTTTACTTCTTGCTTTTATGAATTTTTTATGTTCTTTGAATGCCTTTTTTTAAATTCAATGTTCTTATTTGTTTTTATATATTTTTTTAGATTTCATTCATTTTTAGGTTTAAAATCATTTGAATGAAATTATTTTGCTTTAATTTTAATTTTGGAATGATTTAGAATAGGGTATTTCAAGTTTTTTGATGATTTTTGGATTTTCCAACACCTAAAAATCACTACACTAAATTACAGGTGTAACGCCTGAATTTTCATTGTTTTAAAAAGTAGGCATTGAAAATTCAGGCATTAGCCTAAAAATCAGGTGTTAGGCCTGAGAGACAAAATTGATATTTTTGATATTTTTGTTTCTTTTTTATTTGTTTTTGCTTCTAAACACTATTCTAACATATTTTAACACATTATCCTTTATAGGCTAGGGGGAGAGTATAGCGCCATGGCTCTTGGTCTAGGGTCCTATCCTTGTGGAGACGTATGTGTTCCAACGTCCAAGACCAGGTGCAGGCCATGGGTTTCAGCCATTTCTTGAGCTTACTGGCCTTGTAGGCGGATAGGGCTCTATTAATGGCCTTTGCCAAGAGGTGGTCCCCCGTTACACACTTTCCATCTTCTGATGGGGCAGATCAGGATGCCCCCCATTGATTTCTTCATGATGACGGGACTTTCCATGGATGGCACACCTCCGCCGAGGTCGGATGACTTCAACCCAGCTTTGGTGGCTTGGTGCATAGGGCCACAGCCGGTGGCATACTACAAGGGCACGAAGGGTGTCCTTCCCTCTTGGTTTGAGAATGATTATGTCTGGGCCACCAATTAAAGCTTACCTAAGGAGATTACGTTCTCTACCCATGCCTTCTTGGTGTATATGCTGACTCACTCTATCTTCTGTGGGAAGAGCAATAGGGCATACTTAAATCTGCTGCCAGCTTTGGAGGATTTGGATCTCGTGGCTACTCAGACTTAGGGTAGGTCCGCCCTCGGGTGGATGTATGCCAACATTAGCAAGATCTCCGTCAAGCAGGGCCCTCATGCCTTCTTAGGGCTATGCTTTCTGTGGGAGGTATGACTTACTTTTATTCTTTTAATTTTCATCTTTTATTTTCATTTGCTTTCTTTAATCTGTTTTTGCTAACATTGCTTTTCTTTCTTCTTCTTTTTTTCAATTCTTTCTTTTGCAGGTGTGGTGCTATAAGCACTTCCCCTCCTTGGCCCTGAGGTGGAGAGTCGAGGAGGTGTTTCCCTTCCCCTGTGTAGTGAGGTGGAAGGTCACAAACACCCACCACAAGGCCTAGAAATCCATCTCCAACTTCTGACAGGAGTTGGATCTTTTGACAGCCGACCAGGTAAGTACACAATACTTTGGTTTACTTAATTGATTTTATTTTTTCTTTGTAAATCATTATTTAACTTCTACTGTGTCTTATGTAGATCAAATAGCGCTCATTGACCCATTAGGCCTTGGGGGTGGAGGATACCTCAGATTAAACCTCACCCTTGGGTTGGTCCTGTTAGAGGGTCGTGCTGGTGACCTTTGATGAGGTCACCATGTACCTTGAGGAGAGGTGCTGGCACCAAGTAGGGGTCAGAGTAGAGGACTTTGTGGTCCCACACTCGCCTCCATGAGTGATTGACACCGAGGGAGAGATTAGGAGAGGGGAGACGGGCATCGAGGCCTCAATGTTCCTGGACTGGGCCAGGAATTATAGCATGTGGTGGGCCACTCAGTCTTACGGGCCCTATTGAGGCCTAGGTGAGTTCCATTTTAGTTTTACAAAACTTTTGTTTATTTTACTTTACTTTTCGCAATCTTTAGCAATCTTGGTTTGCTTTGATTTTAACAAGTAGCCGAGGCACAACCTGCAGAAGAGCTGGCACCTCCTACCTAGAGAGAGAGAGAGAGGAAGAGGAGGGTTCCCCCTGCTGAGCCTAACCTGATGGGTATGATACCCGAGGTAGTGACCGTGGCAAACCTCAAGGGTGGGGTTAGTGAGGAGCCTTTTCCTGAGGCCAAGCTCCTAGAGGGTTGGGTGCCTCTTGAGGCAACAACTCAGGTATGTTTTGGTTTATTTAAGTAATTTTTTAAAAAACTTATGCATTTTTAATTATTGACAAAGTTTTGTGTACTTATGTAGGATTCCAGGGAGGTGTACCTCAGTGCCCTCCAGAAGCTAGAGAGGTGCTTTGCCCTGGTGGGGCAAAAGCACCAAGCCCACTTGACTAAAGTCGCAGCCTTGAAGGTGAACCACAGGGCCAAGGTGGAGGAGGTAAAGGAATAAAGTTATTTGTTTTTCTTTAGGATCATTTTATTTTGAAGGGTTTTGACATGTATATTTTTTGCTTTGCAGTTGCGAAGACAGATCCCTGTTCCAAGGAATATGGGAGGTGTTGCTGAGGACACCGAGATGCCCTTCATTGAGCTTGAGGGAGATCAAGTCGGGGGAGAGCCCATGGTGCATATGGAGCTGGTGCCTAGCGGTGTGGTGGAGGTAGCTCCCTTGCAAATGGATGCTAGACGTTCTTTCAAGACTATTGAGGGTAGTGGCCACGATTGGGGAGCTAACACTATTCGTTACGGCCAAGGCCGATTTTACACCCACGGGAAGCGTATGGGGAGGAAAGGGAGGGTGGATTATGTAGGCAACAACTCTGATGATTGATTTGGGGGCTAGACTTTTTTTTTGTTTTTTTTTTATTCATTGAGTATGTATTTAGACACATTTGGGAGGGTTGTATATATTAGCCTTGGATGGTTTGGACATATTTTGAGATTTTTTTTCTTTTGTTTGCTTGAGATGATATTGGACATTAGATTGGTTACATATTTTGGTTGTTTGAGGATGGATTTTATTTATTCATTTTCTTTTGCTCTTTTATGGTTTGGTTTACATTTGGTTCTACTTATGGAATGTCTATGCAATATATGCCATCACGTTACATATATTATGCAAAAGGGGTGAGATATATTCAAATTTAAATAAGAAGGTAAAACTCAGACCTAATTATCTAAAAAATAATTTGGACTAGTTCTATAAATTCAGACATGAATTCTTGGTTCCATTTTAATCAATCATGGAAGCAATCAATAAAAATCATAGAAAACAATTCCTAAAGCTAGACCTTTAAGCTATTGAATGTATCCTAAGTAACTCTAACCTGAAAATGACTAAATATGCATGCTTTTTGAGACTCTAAAAGATGAGTGTAATAATCGAAACACCTCCTGAAAAAGATCGGATCATAGAATGGTAACTAGCTTGGGTAACTCGAAATGGCCACGTTGACATAGCAGCAACTACTCAGACATTGTTCCCATCCTATGTGGTGATCCAATGTTGGTCCATTGGTGGGTAATGACCTAGATAAGGGCTCATGAGAGTGAT
>JAOXJP010179912.1:0-12484 GCA_025762735.1 Platanus orientalis
GTGAAGTCACTTTTCAGCACTGTTGTGTCAGCCCCCTGGTGTCATTCTAGTACATCAGGAAAAACTGATTTCTGTACCTAATCCAAGCCCACAATTTTCATGTTGTCATGATAACGAAAGTCAACATCCCTTTTCACGGGAAAATGAAGAATTTTCAAGCAAATTTTGCGGAAAATGCTCTTAACAAGAAAATAGGGAATGATATTCAAGGATTTTTTGTTCTTGGCAACCCGATGTCTAGAAAAAGAGAATCTCAAGAAAAATTTTACAAGAACCACGGAAAAATCCCTTTTTCACATTCCTTCCCCCTCCAAAAAATTAAAATTTGTTTTTTGATATTATAGAAACTATGCACTTTTCCACATGGCACACCTATATGATTGACAGGTGGCACCAAATGGCAGGTAAATCAAATTTTGTGGCATAATGCCCTTCACAGTCTCAACTACCAGCCTTTGATTTCGAGGTGTAGTAATCAAGGCGTATACATAAAAAGCAAGGCCCACTCAAAAGGCCCTTTTTTCGTGAATGGATAAAAAATGCTCACCTTAACGAATGCTAACCACTGCTCTTTGTCAGGCGGCGGGCACATCAGCACCACAAAGTGAATATGTGCCCCTCAAAAAGTAAAAATCACTTTTCAATGCTGGTGTGTCCGCCCCTGACAAGGAGCAGTGATGAGCGTTTGTTAAGGGAAGCGTTCATAAACCGATCCCCCTTTTTTCCGACCCAAATTCCAATTTTCCTTTTTCCTACGGGGACAGACAATAAACCCGCAAAATAGCTTTGTTCTTCTTTTTCCATTTGGATGTAGGTTTTATGTATAACCTCGTTTTTGTTTCTGGAAGTAGAAGAGAATGGCTGGGTCCCCTCACACCTTGGAATAAACAAACTTTTCTTGCTAGGACGAGAGACGTAAGCCGTTTCCACCTCCTCTTGGATCCGAGCTTCTGATCTGAACTTTTTTGAGAGTTTTTGGGGAAATGGGATATTCCCCTTAAATGGATTTTACCGTTAAAGGGGTTGCTTTCATTTGGGTTGAGTTTGGATTTTCTCTTTCTACTTTCCTGCGGGCTCCGTAGGATCGTTTCTGACTCTGATTTGGGTTGTCCGTTTGCTTTAAGGTTGCAGAAACGTTGGTTTTGGGGGTGTTATGCTGCCAATTTCGGAGTAGTTTTCTTTTATCTCTTTCTCTCTCTTTTTCTTTCTTTTGGCCTGAATTAAGGACTCTTGATTTTATCAATGCACAGGGATACCTGAGATTCTCTGCTCTCGAGGTTTTGTGTTCAGGCATTGTCGTTATTTATAGATTCTTGGGTTCTTTATTTTCTGGGTTTCTTACATTGGGAGTTGCAACAAAAGGAGAATTTTTGGGGGGAAGCTCAGGGAACTGTTGTTGTGATTTTTTTTATTGTTGTTGCAGGGTAGTGTGAATGGATTTATGGGTTGTTGCAGCCGCTGCAGGTGCTGGATACTTAGCCAAGTGTTGGCAGAATCTAGCAAGGGAGAGGGAAGGCTTAGCAGAATCGTTTTCTGGAGACCCTACATATGAGAAAATTGAACCTCAGCATTCGCTGCAGAAGCTTCGTCGGGGACAATTAGGCGAAGATGCTTCTTCTGGTAGAGATGTGGTTTTATCTAATTCATATTGTGGGTTTTCAGAAACGACCCGATTAGGTGGTGCTTCGGTAACAGGAATGGCTTCTACAAGTGGGTTCAATGGTGAAGCTTCAGTGAATTTGGGTAAGCAAGAGGATTTCAATTTGTTTTATCTATCGAGTTTGCCTCCATGGTTCTCTAGAAGGAACAATCATCAAGGAAATGGAGATGGAATCAAGGGTAAGTGGGAATGTGATAAATCTGGTGTTTTTTTATTATCTGAACTCCCCACAGGAGAGAGGGTTTTTTGTTATGAATCCAGTAGAAGCCTTCTTAGAAGTAAACGGTCTTGTGGATTTTCTGCCAAACCTCTAACTTCTTTAGAAAGCTGCCTTGCTGCTCAGTTGTTTAAGGAACCTGTTGAAATGGAAGAATATGTGTTTAGTTCACTTCCATCACAGTCTATGCCAACAGTGAGGCCGTTGCTTGTAACTGATGGGAACCGAATAATCGGCAGAGCTTGTACTGATTCTTACCAAGTACATTTTGGAAGTGGAGAATATAGGGTGCATAGGGAAGATGGAGACTATTCAGAAGAAGAGCCAGTGTTGGGGGTTCCTCCATTTCCAGAAATTGGTTGTGAGGAAGTAAAATGGAAAAGGAAACACAAGAGAGCAAATGGGCGCCTCAGAAGATTGAGCAGTTCCAATATGAGGGTCTCTCCAAAGCACTTCCAATCACAAGGTAGTATTCTGTTCTCATGTTCTAGATGAATTTTCTTTTGCACATTCAATTTAAATTCTGTTTTCTGAGGACTGAGTTGTGATAATGGTACTAACAATTTGCAAAATGGCAGCAGATGCCTTTTCCGAGAAACCTCGTTTCTATAAAATTTCCTGGTCATTAGTTTTTTATTTAAAGAACAAATTTATCTAGAAAACAACTTGTAAGGAAAAACAGCTCTTTTTATCTGCGTCACAGCATCTTTTACTTGACAATATTATCAAATTTGTGAGAAATGAATGAGGTAACCAACTTTTTGAATAAAGAAAATTGCTTGGTTAGTTTTGTTTGTTGTATCCCTTTTTTATTCACTTGTTTGATTTCCACAAAGAATATGTCATGTTTGTGGAAATCCAGAGAGACATGTTTGCTGAAAATGTAATCTTAAAGAACTTGAATTGTCTTTGTCATCTCAGTCTGGGTTTTTGGCTACCACCAACCTACAAGGTGTTGATTTGATAGTTACTAGGGTGGGAAGCGAATGCAAGATGCAAAGCCACAGCCAGAACCGAGACTAAAAAAATCCTTTGGAAAAAAGAATCGTGTCACTAGGCACCTTGAAGACATGCCTAATTAGTTTTCTATCTTGTAATTTTCCTTCTCTTTAAAATATAAGACGAGGAGATCAAAGCCTTTTCACTTATCTCTCTCTCTCTCTCTTGTTTATTCATTATTCTCCTTTTTTCCCTCCTCTTTTCTTGTCTCCCCCACAGAAAATATCACGTTTTCACATCATTCCTCTAATGAAAATTAGGTTTCCTCATCATTTCCACATCGTTTTCAGTTTGTTTCTTAAACAAATTGTTTTTGCTTCCCAAAATGGGTTCCCACCCCTGAAATCCGTTGTGTTATGATCTAATTGGCCATGCTTTTGGCAATTGAGCATGGGGCTCATTGAGGACAATAAATATCAGACTTTTCTTACAGCATTCCATCTATTAATGTTTATTATCCTTTTAGTTGGACACATTTGCATATGTACTATATTAACATAAGGTTTTTTTAACATTCATCCAAGGTTTTCAGTTGCCCTTATGAACTTATTTATGAATCGATTTACCAAAAAAAAAATCTATGAATCAGGTTTCCAGGTCTACATGATTGTTTCACCTTTTCTTTTCTATGTTTTTCATAATTTAACATTATCAATCTCTTCAGGGTCACCCAATGGAATGCTTCTATTCTGCACTGGAATCACCATCGGTGTGATGTCTTCTGTCAAAGCAAATAAAAGAGAAGTGGACAAATTAAATGAGTTATTGAAGCAGACAGAGAATTTGGTTCAAGACTTGCAGGAGGAGCTTGAGATGAAAGATTCACTGACAGTGAAGGAGCTAGCTAATGAGGGTTATGAATCCCAGGAAACTAATGGGATTTCCTTTCATGATCAGGATCCAGCTGGTTTTTCCCCTGAACAGGAACTGGCTGCATCAATAAAATGTGACGGTAAAGAACCACTTTATCGGAAGGAAGATGAGAACTCAGAGTCTCTCAGGAAAATTGAAGCAGAGCTTGAAGCTGAACTGGAGAGGTTGGAACTGAATATGAAAGCATCTAGTTTAGAGAGAAGATTATCTGGTCTGGTGGAGGTAAGCTTCCATTTAAGAGTTCTTCTTCATAACAACTTGGTAGTTTTGGTCAATACTTACTGGCTATGGCTTATCTCATGGGATTATACACTGGCTGCAAACTGTACACATTTGACTCCTTGCATGTGTATTAGAATATTTTCAACAATAAATTGTCTGAAGAACATTATTCTACCCACACAAACATATGTCAAGCATTTCTGCTTTCAAACTTTCACTATTGTTCAATATTCTCTCTCTCTCTCTCTCTCTCTCTGAGCATAGATAATGGAGCTATGGCAATCTAACGTCCCGACGTGTGCTAATCAGAAACCTTATTCCAACAATAGCCCAATGAATCACCAATTCGGTATTTTCCTACTTTTGTAAGTGTCCAAGAATTAATGTCCCAGTCAATTCTATAACAGAAAGGATAATGTATAAATAGGATGATTTTTGGTGCTTTCTGAATGATTAAATTTTCTCTTCAACTTAGTGCTCCTATCAGGACCTTCATTCCCATAATTCTCATCTGAACACCTTATGCTTCTTAAATAATACCTCTTGTTCAAAGCATCCAGCCCGGCAGTGAACTTTATGTTCCTAAATATAGCTGATGATAATAGGGAGTGGATTTTTTTTTTTTTCTGGATGACATAAGGTGGTATACTGATATATATACTTGCCTAAGAAAGATAAATTGATACTTCCCTCTGTGTAATTTGGTTATATATCTCCTAATGTTACATTAAAACCTCAGATAAATGTTGGTACCGCTTGGTTGAGCTGAGTTGAGTTTTTAGAATTAAGATTTGAGATATGGAGCTGGAAAGATGGTTAATTCCTCATCGGCTAAAGAACTAAGTTAAAGGATAAACTTCCATAAGCTTGCAGAGCCTGCCTATTTTCTATGACTTATACTTCTTGTGAACTTGCCTTGGGTGTATGTAAATCCAAGACTGTGATAAGCTTATTTTAATTCCAGTTAGACCTCATAATTATTTATGACGCCTCTCTTTGTTTATTAGGTGGTTTATGCTGCATGAGATTCCTCTGTCACAATAAGTATGTATGACCTATTGTCATTTTCCATGGATTATTCCTAGTACAGGGTCAAATGCGCACTCTTCGTTCAGGCATTTAAAACTCTAAACTTCTGTAGAGAAATTGTACTACGCAATCAGTAGAGAATTGGTAAATTCTTAGTTAGATTTACCGACCTTTAACCAATAGTTGGGACTTTATAGGGACAAATCATAGACTGCTTAGGTATTAGTTCATAGATCAGTTGGGCAGCACTTGTAGTTGCAGCATGGGCCTCCTTGCAATAGGAGATATACATGGTTTGGCTCCTGAATCTTGAGAACACGTGCGAAATTTCCTTTGAACTTTTCCCTCCAAATTCTCTTAGGTGAAGGAGTGAGAACACCAAGTAGTCAGTTATCTTGTAATAATGTTCTTTATATTTTCATGATACCCAAAGATATTGAATATGGAATTTTGAGAGAAGAAAAGTGGAAAGGTTGGAATCAAATTGAATTCGATTCAGGAAAAAAAAAAAGAATTTGAAACCAGCCTAATCCCAATCTTTTTAAAAATTTGTAGATATTGAAATAGTGCTTGTCAGCTGCACTCAAAGCTGTTCTTTCCCAAATTTCCAAGGAGAAATAACCAAGATAATAAAAACTTAAATGATTTTTTCTGTTACCTGATTAACCTTTTCTGAACTAAAAATTGCAAATGTTCTGAAGGCACAACTGGAGCCTCAACAAGAGCAAGTTGACTCCTGAAGGTTTCACTTGATTTATTTAAATTATACTCCTTGGTCTAGATGATGGATCTTGCTGCAGAAGTTTAGGTAGAAGCAAGGGATAAGACAATGTACAGCTATTTACTTTTTTTTAATCATTTTGATGTTGTCTCAAGACAAATAGTTTCCAAGGTAATGAAGATTCTTTGCATTTGTGATGAAGGCACATACCAGTGATGGAGAGAAATGTTGGCGTCTGTTTCCTTAGTTGTTGTAATGATTTGGGGTCATTTCTTTTTCTATTTTGTAATCTGTAGTGATTCCAAACCTTGTAGGTAAGCCTACATGCGCTTCCTTATTATCCAGTGCATCCAGTCAATAGCTGCTTCATAAATGGGTTATACGCCAATATTACTCCTGCCTGTAACTTTGTTTGGCAATCCAAAAATACGAAATTATCAGCAGTCAGGAACATTTGAAGGAGAAACTTTTGCTCTACCCATACTTCATTGTTATTTTCTATTTGTATTTGTTGAAATGGATTTTATGTGTGTGAGGTGACCAAGTTTAATTTAGATGTTTATTTAATCGGTTCTAAGTTGGGATAAGGCTGTTTGTTGTTGTTGTTGTATTTAATCAGTTCTAAATAGTTCAGACATCTGGTTGCAGCTTGATTCAGGTTTTGTAGCAGACATTGTTCAAGGAGAATTGAGAGCAGACATGATCAATGGGGGAGCTGGGGGGCAAGATGATTCAGACCAAGATGTCAGTGGCACCTCCACCACTCACACCCACACTGCTAATTATGCTGTATCACCTCAGGAGCTGAGCTTGCGTCTTCATGAAGTCATTCAATCAAGGCTAGAAGAACGCATCGTGGAGCTTGAGACAGCACTTGAGCGAAGTCAGCATCAGATGCACTTAATGGAATCAGTGCAGATAAACTCACGGAGGGACTTCTCAAACAGTGAATTTGGATCACCATCTATTTTTGAACGCCCAACCATCATGGACTTCTCAAACAGCTCGCTAGCTAGACCAGCCTCTGATCCTACATATAACAATGCATACGAACAGTTCATGAGGATAGCCAAGCCAGAAGAGGACCTGGTGTCCACAGAATATAATAGTAACAATATCAACCAAGTAAGGATTAATTAAATCCATTGAATCTGTTTTGGGGGTCAGAACGGAGGTGGGCAAAATGGATACATGCCACATCATAAGATTGATATAGAGGTGGCCTTGGAGTTTGGTTAGTGATAGGATCAGGACATGGGGGGACTAGATGCCAAGGATGAAAAACCTGAAAAACCATCCTTACAGTGGGAAAAAATATGACTTGTATTTTGTGTATATATATATATATATATATATAAATGAAGCTTACTGTAGATGGCACTTGGTGAAATTAACCAAATAATTATAATACCCCATATTAAATCCATGTTTTAACAAGAACCCCAAACTTTTTTGCTTTAGACTTCTTTTGTCAACCGATGATTGAAAGATCTGTTTTTCAACAAAATTTGGGATTTTGATGGAAGAAAAGTTCAAGTAACCAAAGAAAACTCACCGAAATCATCTGTATCCGATAATAGTATAGCAAAGACATAGGATGGTATTCATATCCATTCTCATTGCTCTAGCTGTAATCATTTCTCCACGAGCATTCCAAACTCGGCTTTTGTGTGGTCGTGGATAAACCACCATCAAAATTCAACTTCATGAAATCTTCTCTCGATGGGTCCCATTTATCTTTCTTTGCCTTTTCACCATCCTCCCCCAATTGGGGTTTGTGGAGCTCTAATTCTTGTCAATTTGCATGCATTTGCTAGGATTATATTTATATATAACCTTTTGTAGCCATGAGGTGATGGTTTCTAATGAATTCATTCAAATTTATACTGATTTGTTAACTACAATTAATAATGAAGTCATCTTAGGTTTTTCTATAAAATGAAATGACTTATGTTATCAAGCATAAATCGCTGCAAATCTGAATTAATTCATTACAAACCATCTGGTTGTGGCTACAAAAAGCCTTGGAAACTCAAATGAAATGATTACATTACAGGTGGCTGCCAAACACAGCCATATTCTACCATTTCATTTCAATGTTTCCATATGTTCCAACATATCATTGGAATATTTTTACATACCCATATTTTATTTTTATTAGTAGTATTAGGCAGATAAAACCACAATCTTGAAAATTATTGCAATCATGATTAAAAAGCTCTTGTTGATAAATGAGAAACATATCATACTTTTTCTAAGAAAGGGCACGTTATTAGACGATGTAGAATTGAGTTTCACAGCATTCACTAAGCTCAGCTCACTGGAAGCTCAATTTGGCTTATTTTTTAATAATATACATGTGTGTGTGTGTATGTGTGTGTGAAAATAGTAATGTTCAAAAGAGACTAATTGGATTGATTGACCACTAAACTGTTGGGCCTATTTATTTAGCTGACAAGCCAGCCTACTTTTACATGCCAGAGCTTGACAACTCAAGCTCGTCACAATCCTGAGCCAAGTCTGAGCTTTACCTTCATGTGATGAGCCCGAGCTGAGCTTGGAAAAGCTTGGCTCAGCTCGGCTCGTCGCCACCCCTAAAGACATGTAGTATCTACATTAAGCTTCTTTTTTTTATCCGTTTCTTTTGGAGGTTACACCTCATTCGTAGGGCTTCATTACAAGATTTCTAAATAAATTTTATTTTTTAGGGGATATTTTTAAATTCCACATTTTGTTCCATGGGGAACTGCTACTAGCACCCCCAAAAATACTCATCACACCCCCTTTCCCCCTCTTTTTTTCTTTATACCCCTCTCCTAAAACCTCTCTTACCCAAAATACCCCTCCCTCTCTCCCCACACCCCACCCCTCTCCTCACCGGCGCCAGCGGCAACCCACCTCCTCCCCGTCTCTTTGGCATGCCCCTCTCCCCTTTTTCCCTCTCTCTCCACCGATCTCTCTTTCTCCCTCCCTCTCCCACACCCCCCTCTCCCTCTTCCTCTTTCTCTCTCTTTCCCACTCTCTCTGACGTTCTCTCTCTCCTTTTTTTTTTTGGGCGTTGGGCACCCACCCGTTCAAACCTTCACATCTGTGCAAGGGGGCCCTGCCCAGACCTGTACCTCCGAACGCCCCAAAAAAAAAATGGAGAAAGAGAGAGAGAGAGAGGGGGGGGGAGTGAGGAGGGGTATTTTGGGGAGAGGGAAGAGGAGCATTTTGGGGATGGGTTAAAAAGGGAAAAAATGGGAGGGGGTGTGGTGAGGATTTTTGGGGGTGCCATTAGGCTTACCCCTGTTTAAGCTAATTACGTTATTCATGTCTAGAGTACTATTTTTTTGGTAATTCATGTCTAGAGTTTTTTTTTTTTGGCAATGTTAAAAGAGTACTTCTTACACTATTATTACTACCTCCCATTGTATTTTGACTATTCATGTTTCTTAAATTGTGATGAGATTCATTCCTACTTATCCTATATTCCTCGTTATTGCTATTAATATTAGCATCATTGTTGTTATTATTATTGTTCCAATTTTCATATTACCAAACAAACTTGTAACTTCTAGAAAATAACCTGACTTTACTGTATATTTTCCTCTTTTTTTTCACTTTTCGATATTATTTTCACTAGTAACTATCTTTTTTATTTCCTCAATCTCCTCAGGACTATAGATGTTTAGAAAAATTTAAATGTTCTGCTCTTTATTTTGTTGATCAATAGCATCTTTCAACTTTTGTTATGTTACAATCATCTGATTTTGGTGATTTTATTACAATCATCTCTTTAGTAAGTAGATTTATTCCTCTTTAACCACATAAAACTTCAACATTCTGGAGAGAATCCTGGGGGCTGACCGAGACTCCTCACTGTTTGAGGACCTGGTTCACTAATGAATAAGAAGTCACTGAGCCTCAACCACCCATTTCACCATAAAATAATTTAATACCTCTTAACACCTAAACCAAGCGCCAAAGATGACCATTTGATGATCGAAGCAAAATCAATTGGAGAACTCAGAGTAATGGGTGACAGTAAGGCCAGACAGCCTCAATATTCCACCACATAGAGAGGAATTGCTCCTTGTGCTACCTGTTCCCTTGCCCATATATGTTCTTATTTTATCCACTTCAATTTCACTACATCCATAAAAGCCCACAACCTGCAATTGTGAGAGAGAAAGTGGGGGGTAATTCTATGAAGTAGCGGCTCTGTGATGCAATAGAATCCACATTTTCAGGAAAGTGGGATCGAGAATGTTCAATTACAAATCTGAATTTCATCTGAATTAAGATGGCAGGCAAAACCCAACATCCAGAATCCCAAATAGAACAGTTACGAAAGGACAATCATTCCACATCTTCGGATTTCAAATTGACTGATACAAAGGCATACCATCACACTAGAAGCCCTTGAATAGAAACAGTAATAGGTCTTTTGAAAAAGAAAAAAGCTCATAACTAAATATAATGGAAAATAAATAAATAACGTTTAGATGAGAAAGATCAAAAACATAACCAGTTGCCTTCCAAAATTGAATATGGGGCAGCAGCCCAAACAATTTGTTTATGTTCTTTGTTTCAACTTTCCATCTATCATCAGCTCCTCTTCTTGTTGGCATAGTCATTGGGCACATTACCGTTGTCCATGTACCTCCACTTCTAGTGGAGCACCCTGGTCATAGCCTTCAGCACCTGTGTTGTTGCCTTGGTTGCTAGTGTCTTGATCTCCATCACCATACGCCAAGCCTGTGCTGCCACCATAACCACCTGTTGCATTGCCACCGTCAATACCCGAAGTACCACTAACATAGTTATCACCACCACTGCTTCCACCACCATAACCTCCACCACTGCTAAAGGTGCCAGCACCACCACTGGCTCCATTATCATAGTTACCGCCACCATAACCACCACCACCACCAGCACCACCACCAAAACTGCCCCCTCCACTTCCATAAGTATCACCACCATAACCACCACTGCCACCTCCATACCCACCGCCAGCTCCATAGCCACCACCATAACCACCACCGCCGCTGCCGCCATACCCACCGCCACCTCCATAACCACCACTACGGAATCCTCCTGTCCTATCTGTTGCATAGTTCACCCTCACCATTCGGCCATGAAGATCCTGGCAAAAGGCACATGGCCAATCATAGAATTTCTTGTCCTATTAACAAATGACACTAGAACTAACCAATTCATCAAATAATATATCCAGAGTATGGTGCACAAACAGGCTACAGCAAACATGATAAAAGTTTTTCCAAAACAGTTCACCATGTTTTGTTTTCAATACTCTAATTCCTAACATAAACATGTAATTTGTATCATGTAACATGCATCCGTAAAAATTATACAACAAGACTGCCCCATTTTGCCAATTATTGTCATGTCAAGCACATTAACATGGAACATGGTACCAGCTAACCTGTATTTTCTAGTCTGCCATAGTTACAATCGGATGCTTATTTAGTACAATGTATTTAGATACCATTGTGCGCCAATGATAGACTTGTCAGAATGCTGGATCACCCATTTTCATGGCCAACATATCTACCAAAATCACAACTCACATGTGCCAGTGCCAGTGCCCATGTCCAGTAAACATGACATAAAATCAATCGCAACATAAGTGAAGACACAAAAACAAGTCAGTAGTAGTACCTTCCCATCCAATGCCTGGATGGCACTGGAAGCCTCCTCATTAGATGTGTAACTAACAAAGCCGAAACCTCTAGATCTACCTGTCTCACGATCCATGATTACTCTTGCTGCAAGGAATATTTAGTAGATCAGAACGAATTTCCAAATTTGCAATCAATGTAACAAAAATACTGTAGTTTAAAAATAAAAAATAAAAAAAGAGCCTCTTAGAACACGTATTGTACTAGCATGTTATACTAAGACAAAATCATAAGCCCCCTTTATTGTTCTTGTTTTAAGCAGATTTATACAGGTAGAACAAACTAATACTCCAGTTGATTTGTCAATATAAAAGGCATAGAAATGAAGTCAAAATGGACCTGTACTTGCATAAAAAGAAAATGGGAAACAGATCATGCTTTGACCATGTAAAGGAAGTATAGTTTGGAATGACATTAAAGCAATGGTTTTTTTTTAACAGACCAAGCTAGATGCTCACCATCAACCATCTAGGTCTACAATCCATCAGAACCCTGAACCAATGGTGCCAGAAAAACATTAAGTCCTCAAATAGCTCAAACCATAGTTTTGAAAACTAGATCTGTAACCATCTAGGTCTACAATCCATCTGAACCTCGTACCAATGGTGCCAATAAACACAAAGTCCTCAAATAGCTCAAACCATGGTTTTGAAAACCAAATCGGTAACCATCTAGGTCTACAATCCATCTGAACCCTGCACCAATGGCGCCAAAAAACATGAAGTCCTAAAATAGCTCAAACCAAAATTTTGAAAACCGGATTGGCAGCCATCTAGGTCTACAAATCCATCTAAACCCTGTGATGGAGGATCCAAAGGGAAATGATTCCTACAAGAATTATTTAACCACAATAGCCTAAAAGAATGTTTCTTAAAATTAGAAAATGCTGAAAATTTAAAGAAAGTATTCAAGAAACCAAATTTTTAAAGAAATTAATCAAAAAAATCAAAGAAACTGATTTAAGAATGAATGGATTATCAAAGGGAAGCAAGAAATCTAAGGAAATTGAATAGAAATCAAGAAAATAATGCAAAAGATTCAAGAATTGAGAAAACTTCAAGAAACCCTAGATTTTAGGG